>WNWU01000079.1:219424-232095 GCA_012654045.1 Ptyas mucosa
AGGAGGAGGAGGAGGAGGAGGAGGAGGAGGAGGAGGAGGAGGAGGAGGAGGAGGAGGAGGAAGTAGATTTTTCTTTGTCTCTGGACAGTCTCTACTGTAACTGTATTGTGACAATGAGATTACAGAACGTTCAAAAATAAATTCACAGAAGAGGAGAACATGTTCAGTATGAATGCAGCATCGTTTGTTGAGAAACTTCCCATCTGCTTCACGCTAGACAGGCAAATAGTTATTTCTATAGAAATGCGAAATCTGGCTTCTGCTGCCAAGTTGGGAGTGAATCAACTCTGGGTGCCCTAAGGCCAAAGTGATTTGCAGGCTATCTGGGACAACAGGAAAGGAATCAAGGAAGACATTAAAGAAGAAACTTAGCAACTGCCAAGTATAAAAGGCAAGCCCTATTTATAGTAAAATGAAGGTTCAGGTATTTTTGCCTCTGTCTCCCACTAACTTGGGTCCTGTTTTGGGGTGGAGGGGCTGTTGGCCAACTGTGCCTTGTTATGGGAATGAATCCATCAAGTCTCAGCTTGTTCACAATCAGATCTTGACAGCACTTCTGAAATGGGGACAGTTTAGTATAGTGGAGAAAGTCCTAAAGGGCGACACAGTTACAGCCAAAGTTTAAATCCTCAATTAAACTTGGAGTTCAGAATTACAGAGTTGGAATGGACCTCAGAGGTCTTCTAGTCCAACTCCCTCCTCAAGCAAGAGACTTTATACCAGGAGTGTCAAACTCAATTTCATTGAGGGCCACATCAGGGTTGTGGTTGACCTTGAAGGGCCAGGGTGGGTGAGGCCAGGGTGAGTGTGGCTAGCTAGACGTCACTCATGTTGGGGCTGCCTAGGGTGGCCCCAGCACTCTGCCAGCAAAAACGGGCTCCTGAGCTCTGTTTTTGGCTGTGATGGCCTCCTGCAACCTTCTGCCAACAAAAATGGAGCTCGGGAGGGATGCCTGCAGCCCTCCCGAGCTCCGTTTTCACTGGCAGAGGCACCGCAGGCCAGTCCTTTGCTGTTTCAAAGGCAGCCCCACTGACCAGATCTAAGCACCCCGTGCTCTATACCCATGCTCTATACCAGTGATGGCTAACCTTTTTGCCGTTGCGTGCCAAAAGCAGGGGGAGCACGGGGAGGTCACACCCATAATTCAATGTGCTCCACCCCTGAACATGTATGTGCGCCCCCCCCCACACTTTTAGCATGTGATGGCACGGTGGGCCCTGTAGGACTGTTTTTCACCCTCCCCAGGCTCCAGAGGCTTTCCAGGAGCCTTGGGAGGGCGAAAATGGACTTCTCCATCTCCCTGGAGGCCTTCCGGAGGCCGGAAACAGCCCATTTCCCAACTTCCGGTGGGACCGAAAGGCCCAAAAATCAGCTGGCTGGCGCACACATGCATGCTGGAGCTGAGCTACGGCAACGCTCGCGTGCCCACTGATATGGCTTCGCGTGCCACCTGTGGCACCCGTGCCATAGGTTCGCCATCACGGCTCTATACCATTCCAGACAAGGGGCTGTCTAGTCGCTTCCTAAAAGCGTGATGGAGTTCCCACAACTTCTGAGGGCAAGCTGTTCCTCTGGTTAATTGTTCTCAATTTTGGAAATTTCTCCTTCATTCTAGGTCGATTCACTCCTTAATTAATTTCCATCCATTCTTTCTTGCCTTTGATGCTTTGGAAAATAGGTTGAGCCCATCTTCTTCTTTATGGCAGCCCCTCAAATGGTGGAACAATGTTCTCACGTCATCTCCTTAGTCCTTCTCTTCACTAGACTAGACATACCCAGTTCCTGCAACCGTTCTTCATAAGTTTTTGCCTCTAGCCCTCTAATCATCCTTGTTGCTCTTTCCTGCACTCTTTCCTGAATCTCAAAATCTTTTTTTTATCATATGGTGACCAAAACTGGATGCAGTAGTCTAAGTGTGGTCTTTTCTCTAGTGAGATGTCCAGGAGAGAAGTATTTTGAAAATCGAGCACTCTATTCGATTTTATTTTATTTTTATATAGAATTGTTAGAATGTTATTAGTATTATTTATAAATAATCTCCTTTTGTAATCTACTTCCTCTTGTGCATTGTTTTTTTTTTTTTGGCCTCTAGCCATTAATTAATTAAGTTAAATTAAGACTTTAGACTGACTGGGGTGGATTAATGATGCATATGATCTGTTTAGTTATATCTCCGCATTTGATACATAGCAAGACAGCCAAGAAATTTGTCATTTTGTGCTTCTCCCTCCCCAAACTATTTGTCAGAAGAGAAAGGAAAAATCTGTACTTGACTTGCAATAGCTGGACGTTCATATGGGATATATGTCTACATTTAATTATTTTTCAGCAAAAGGACAAGAAAACTGACTTTCAAGCCATCATGTGCACAGTCACTCACGCCCTTGTCACCTCTTGCCTAGACTACTGTAACGCTCTCTACATGGGGCTCCCCTTGAAGAGCACCCGGAGGCTCCAACTGGTCCAGAACGCGGCCGCGCAGGTAGTGACGGGAGCAGCATGGCGCTCCCACATAACACCGCTCCTGCGCGAGCTGCACTGGCTTCCAGTGGTCTTCCGGGTGCGCTTCAAGGTGTTGGTGATCACCTTTAAAGCGCTCCATGGCATAGGGCCTAGTTATCTCCGAGACCGCCTGCTGTCACCGAGGACCTCCCATCGACCCATGCGCTCCCACAGAGAGGGCCTCCTCAGGGTGCCATCAGCCAAACAATGTAGGCTGGTGACCCCCAGGGGGAGAGCCTTCTCTGTGGGGGCACCCGCTCTCTGGAACCAGTTGCCCCCGGAGATAAGGAGAATTCATGACCTCAGTGCCTTCCGCCGTGCCCTCAAAACGCATTTTTTCCAACAAGCCGGGCTGGCTTAAGAAGAAATTTTAAATTTTAATTGGTTTGTGAGTTTTAAATTTTGTAGCCAAATTTATATATATTTTAATTGTCTTAATATTTATATTTTGTGTTTTTATTTCTGGCTGTACACCGCCCTGAGTCCTCAGGGAGAAGGGTGGTATAGAAATTGGAAAAATAAATAAATCATCTGAGTTTTATTTATGAGACACTTTTCAAGATTTCGGGGTGAGCTCCCGTTCCTTGTCCCAGCTTCTACCAACCTAGCAGTTCAAAAGCACATAAAAAATGCAAGTAGAAAAATAGGGACCACCTTTGGTGGGAAGGTAACAGCGTTCCGTGCACCTTTGGCATTTAGTCATGCCGGCCACATGACCACGGAGACGTCTTCGGACAGCGCTGGCTCTTCGGCTTTGAAACAGAGATGAGCCTTTACCTTTATTCTACTTCCTTCCTGCTTTCTTTTAACCTTCTTTTACACTATCATAACTTTGCTCCTGTTAATTTGTGTAATAAAATAGTAAAACATATACACTCAATAATAAAGCGCAATAGCTTAAGACCATCGATGAGCATGGTTTTTTGTAGCCCGGTTAACGCAATGACAAGAGAACTGGAGCAAGCAATATTTTTGTCCTGCTGTCCTTTAGATAAGCTTTAAAAACTTGGCTAAGTCTCAACTAATCTCAGTGGCCAGGGCAGTTTGTGACCCTGCTTGATTACTGATGGGTCGCTGTTGTTTCCATATTTCCCCAGCATACGAGCATTTCTGTACTTTGGTTGTCTTTTCCTAAAAGGGTTTTCACTCTGTATGCTGCTTTGAGTCTTTTGATTTGGCAGGCTTATAAATTTAAATAAATAAAATTATCAGCACTATAATCACCAGTAGCCATGATGTATTATACCATAGGCTACTTATTATAATGTGTTTGTATGGCTTGGACAAAAACTAATTTTGAGTTGAAAATCTCTTTCCCCCCCCCCCCTTCCCTCTCTCTCTCCCCCCCCCCCCCTTTCCCTGTAAAGGTAAAGGTTCCCCTCTCACATATGTGCTAGTCGTTCCTGACTCTAGGGGGCGGTGCTCATCTCCGTTTCAAAGCCGAAGAGCCAGCGCTGTCTCAAGATGTCTCCATGGTCATGTGGTCAAGAGCCTTGGTGGCGCAGTGGATTAAACTACTGCTGTAAAAGTAGTACTTAGCTGCCAGCTGCCTGCAATTACTGCAAGTTCAATTCTCACCAGGCTCAAGGTTGACTCAGCCTTCCATCCTTCCGAGGTAGGTAAAATGAGGACCCAGATTGTGGGGGCAATAAGCTGACTTTGTATAAAATAGAACACCGTTTAGGGGGGGCCAAAAGCCCTACTAAGCAGGTATATACAAAAGTATGAAGGCTATTGCTTAATGCATTGTAAGCCGCCCTGAGTCTCCGGAGAAGAGCGGCATATATAAATCGAACTAATAAATAAATAAATAAATGTGGCCAGCATGACTAAATGCCAATGGCACACGGAATGCCGTTATCTTCCCACCAAAGGTGGTCCCTATTTTCCCCCCTCCAAAAGAGGGTGGAAATGTTGATACATCTTATACACCGAATACAGCCATTTTTGGCCTCCCAAAGCCCTGTCCCGTGCATCCCGTTTTTCGCAAAAATGGGGTGCGTAAAGGCTCCGGGAGGCCTGCAGAGTGCTCCAGGGGGCCAGGGAGGGCAAAACCTTTTTTTTTTCCTTGCTTACCTCTTGGAAATCTTGGTGCATCTTATACACCAGTGCGTCTTATAGCCCAAAAAATACGGTATTTGATACACAATGCACCCAGTGAAAGAACGCACTAGCAAACGTATAGGAAGTTCTCCTTGCTAAGTATAAAGGCGGTCCAAGAAAATGAAAGCATTGCATATAGAGAAATCCAAGAGATAATATTAACTGCCCTAATTCCAAAGCCATGATTTGCAAAACCAATGACATCCCAGGCCCAGGCATGACTTGGTCAGCAATTATTAATGCAGCCCACAGAACAAAAGTTATTCTCAACTATTTTCGAATGCTATTTTTTAGGCTTTTCCCAAGAACTGACTCACAACCAGTAAAGATTTATTCTACAGATTTATCTCTTGCCAAAATCTCCCTGACTTGGAAATATATATCATTCACCAGAAATGTTTCATGGTATCATTCGCCCTTCAAAATCAAAGATGCATCTGGCAAGGACAGAACATTATTATATCAGATGACATCAGAACATTTTGGGGCTCATTAATTTTTGAAGGCGAAAAAATGGCATTTTTGGTGGCATGCAGACTTCTTATATAATATACATACATAGCCTTTTCAAGGAAAGAAACATTATACTATTACTGAGTACAACTTACTAAGAAGTTACTTACTTAAGGTAAAGGTAAAGGTTCCCCTTGCACATATGTGCTAGTCATTCCCAACTCTAGGGGACGGTGCTCATCTCCGTTTCAAAGCCGAAGAGCCAGTGCTGTCTGAAGACGTCTCCGTGGTCATGTGGCCGACATGACTCAACGCCAAAGGCACACAGAATGCTGTTACCTTCCCACCAAAGGTGGCCCCTATTTTTCTACTTGCATTTTTTTACATGCTTTCGAACTGCTAGGTTGACAGAAGCTGGGACAAGTAATGGGAGCTCACCCCGTTACACGGCACTAGGGATTCGAACTGCTGAACTGCCGACCTTTCGATTGACAAGTTCAGCATCTTAACCATTGAGCCACCACATCCCATTAGTTACTTACTTAAGAAGTAGCAAAACAAAAACAAAAAAAGATAAAAGATAAAGACACTCTAGTTTTTGCCACTTACTTTAGCTCTCCATTTCTTCCTATCTTGCAAATTATCTTTCCCTCAACCCATGTCCCTATACCAAAGAGTAGAGAGCGCCAGTTTGGTCTAACGGTTAAGATACTAGACTTGAAAGCGAGAGACCATGAGTTCAAGTCCCGCCTTAGCCATGAAAGCCAGCTGAGTGACTTTGGGTCAGTCCTTCTCTCTCAGTCCAAACTATCTTCAGAGGATTGTTGTTGTGGGGAAAATAGGCGATGGAAAGTGTGTTGAATATGTTCACCATTATATTTTGATGTTTATTGTACACTGCTAAAGAGTCCTTTGAGGGAGTTAGGAGGTTTAGAAATGTGAAATGTAAATAATAGTAACAAATTTTTTAAAAAGTATAAAGAGATGATATTTTTTAAAGCAATGCCAATAAAGATCCTACTTAGGAAGCCACTCCTTGAATCTGTTTTATATTACCAGTGCTCCACCGAGAAAGGCTTTTATACCCCTTCATTTGCAAATTATGCTTCCATCATATCTTGAAGGGAGATTTCGTGGGTACCCTGTTGGAAGCATCTCTGCTCCTGTGTTGTGGCTGGTCAAGAAAACGACATGACTCACCATATCCTCCACTGCATCCATAATGATAAGATCAGAGCCAAGATACTAAAGGTTGTTGTTGTTAGTCGCAAAGTCATGTCTGACCCATCGCGCCCCCATGGACAATGTTCCTCCAGGCCTTCCTGTCCTCTACGATCCTCTGGAGTCCATTTAAGCTCACGCCGACTGCTTCAGTGACTCCATCCAGCCACCTCGTTCTCTGCCGTCCCCTTCTTCTTTTGCCCTCAATCGTTCCCAGCATTTGGGTCTTCTCCAGTGAGTCCTTCCTTCTCATTAGGTGGCCAAAGTATTTGAGTTTCATCTTCAGGATCTGGCCTTTTAAAGAGCAGTCAGGGTTGATCTCTAGGACTGACCAGTTTGATCGCCTTGCAATCCAAGGGACTCGCAGGAGCCTTCTCCAGCACCAGAGTTCAAAGGCCTCAATTCTTTGGCGCTCAGCCTTCCTTATGGTCCAACTTTCACAGCTATACACTGCAACTTTGAAAACCATAGCCTTGACTATATGCACTTTTGTTAGCAGGGTGATGTCCCTGCTTTGTAGTATGCTGTCTAAATTTGCCATAGCTTTCCTCCCCAGGAGCAAATGTCTTTTAATTTCTTGGCTACTAAAGATAGGTGAATTCAATAATTAATTTAACAACCAAATTATCTTTTTGCAAATAGTTTTCCAGTTTTAAGTTGTTGGGGTTGCTACTTTTGCTTGGTTGTCATTTAAACTTAGGAAAAAAACCACTCGTTTTTAATTATAGCCTGGTTTTATCCAATTCTCTTCTATCTAACACTCTTTTTATCTTCATCTTATTTTACTGTTAGTTCATTTTATTATATTTTATGCTATGCTACATTGTAATGAGCCATAGTTACGAAAGGAAACTTATTTACTTATTTCTATATAAATTCCCATCTCCTAATCAAGATATGCTACATTGTAATGAGCTGTGCTTACAAAAAGAACCTTTTTTACTTACATATACATTCATTCTCCAAACCAAGATACTTCTGCCCTCCCCACAAGCATTTCTTATACTTTATCCAGAAACACATTAAACAACCAAGGGGAACTTACACAAACTTTGCCTTACTTATGACTCATTGCTGAACCACTTGCTAAGCATTTTATTTATTCTCACATGTTCCTTATGCCCATCACGCATCAAGTCATCTTATTTAACTAGTAATCCTCAATGCCACCCTCATGCAAAACGTGTCAAGCCTATTCACTTCATCATATATTTTCTCTAAATCACCATGTAGAATGTCTTCCTTCCACTTGTACAGTCCACAAACTCTTTTTTTTTTTTTGTGCTTCCTTTAAAATATATTAGATGGCTGAGAGCCTAGGTGAACGTGCTACCTTTTTGTGTCAAATTATTTATCCAGGAATCAAGAGGGCCCTCTAGCTTCCCATCTCATTTTTTCCACCTCCCTGACTTCCCATGAAAACTCACTTGTAAAGGAAGAAATGGTTCAGGAAATCAGAAGGCAGTTTATAGCACCCTTCGGGACAGTCAACTTTCATGGATGATCTAATTCAGGGGTCTCCAAACTTCAACACTTTAAGACTTGTAGAATTCAACTCCCAGAAGTCTAGGAGTTGAAGTCCACAAGTCTTAAAAGTTGCCAAGTTTGGAAACCCCTGATATAATTGGTTTAACATTATGGTTTTCCTTCACGTTGCAGAGAATTTGAATAGATGAACTTTGGGGGTTCCTTCCAGCACTACCATTCTCTAACTCTATGTTTTCTTAAAAGCATTAAAGATGAATTGAGACCAGGTGTAGCCTTGTTGGATAAGTTGCTGCAACAATCCAGACATTAACTTTCTTGAAGTTGGCCAATGCATCTCTCTATTCAACAGCTTGGGCAGGGAACAGGATTAAGACTACCTGTGTTTTCCCAAAAATAACACCCTGTCTTATATTTTTTTTGAACCCCGAAATAAGTGCTTGGCCTTATTTTCAGGGAGGTCTTATTATTTTGGGGCATGTGGAACAGGATGTGGCTCCTCTTGCCATCTTACCTGATTTCCAGCTCGGCATTTAAATATTTTTGGGGAGGGTTTATTTTTTGGGGGGGAGGCTTATTTTAGCATATGTGCTCAAAAGCTCGATTGGGCTTATTATCAGGGGATGTCTTATTTTCAGGGAAACAGGAGAGATTCATTTATCTCAATAAGCCAAGATTAGATAATGTGGTGCTGTGAAGACCGATGTACCATTATTAAACCTCTCCTGATGCCCATCAAATCACACTTTACAAAGAAAGAAAGAAAGAAAGAAAGACAGAAAGAAAGAAAGAAAGAAAGAAAGAAAGAAAGAAAGAAAGACAGAAAGAAAGAAAAAGAGTTTCATTTAAAAATACATAAATAGGAAATTGGAGCATGCAAAGGATACAACCACCTCTCATTACATTTATTTGCAACAAAGTCCAATATGTATTGAACCAGTTTCAGGGCTAGAGTAGTATGTCCTTTCATCTTCCATGGGCTGAGGATGACACAACAATCTCATTTGTGTCTTTTAAAGTTTGAATTAGAGGTGAATGAGAATCGGCCCTGATTTCGGCCTCCCGAAACCCACCCACCCCCGTTGCATTCCATTTTTGCCAAAAACAGGCCCATTTTTGGTGAAAATGGGACATGCAGGTGGTTTGGGAGGCCTGCAGAGTGCTTCTGGGGACCAGGGAGGGCAAAAGGTAGATGCGCGGAGTCCAAAACCTTTTTTTTTTTTTATGTTTTCCTCTTCAAAATCTAGGTGCATCTTATGCTCCGGTGCATTTTATAGTCTGAAAAATACAGTAATTATGTATTGTAACAACATATATTTAAGAGCTGCTATTTAGATAGAATTTTATCCTTCTGATGATGTGCTGAACATTTAAACATCTGGCTTAGAAGACAAACAGATGAATATACCTTATGTGGCATTCTGACTGACCATCTCAGTATCTCCTCTAAACAAAACAATGTAGAAGCACCATGAAATCTTGGGTCCCAGTGTAACTGGGCTGTCCAGGCCGATGCAAAAAAATTGACCTATTATGAAAATGCACATCAAGGGAAAGGAGATGCCATCTTATTCCTGGCAGAAAATGTATTTGAGGGGGAGCCCAGTACTAAATCATAGGGTTGGGAGTATGCCTTCAAATTAGTTTTGATGCTGGGTGACAGCTGCAGTTTTCTTGGTAAGATTCCAGAAGTGGTTTGCCATTGCCTTCTTCCGAGGGCTGAGAGAAAGTAACTGGGCCAGGATCACCCAGCTGGCTTTGTGCCAAAGGCAGAACTAGAACTCACAGTCTCCCAGTTTCTGGCCTTGAACCTTGACCACACCACCATACATGATGCATAGACAACTTAAATAAGACTGGATTTTCATGCAGCAGAATGCAACCTATTGAAAGTCAGCTTTGACATGTTATGGGGTTTTTTTTCATGTTTTTATATGTTCTTTTGTTTTCAATTTTGTTAGCTGCTTTAAGTGCTCCACAGAGCAGGAAGCAGAGACTAAACCAGATAGATGGACTAAATAAACTTGGAGGATTGGGGGGAAAGGGGAAAGATCACAGAAATCAATAAAAGCCCAAATCCTGGAATATGTGATCCCAAAGACTAGACCAACCAAACAACAGATGTAATGCCAAAGGAAGCTCATTTCCAGAAATGAATTAATTAGTTTTCCACTGTTGTGGTATGAATTTCTAATAAGGCCAGATTTTTAAAAAGACTTTTCTTTCCTTGCTTGAATATTCACCAAGGCAAACAAAAATTTCATTAGCAAATTTGTTGAGAGATAAAACACAATATTCTAATTGAGAGATCAAATCAGGGGGAAAAAAATAATTAAGATAAAATAACTCAAGCTGTTCCATCGTTCTAGTGAGTGGTAGCAAATATCTGTTTTTTTCCTGCATTTGTATCTGAATATTCCTTGACATAAGTAAATACCTGACGTCTTGTAGACATTTCTTCAAAATAAACATCCTTTCAGCTTAAGCGCCACCTGTTTCTACTGTGGCCAGGAAGCTTGGAGACCACATTTGCACAAAAGACAACAACAAAAATAAAAATAAAACTACATACAATCTGGACGTATCGGGAATAAAATAAAGCCACAAAACTGTGACCTCACAAAAGACCATAGTGTCTCCATCAAATTGCAGAGTGAAAAAAGGGAATGATTGTTCATTAATTGTATTTAATATAATTCAGTGTAAATGTCATCAAGTTTACTTTTATCCCAACTTCCAGGGAAGAAATAGTGAACCAAAGATGACTCCACACAATTGCAGCAGAATGAAGAGCTGGCAAGTAGAACTAGCTTTTTGTAATTCCTCTCTGGACAAGGAAAGGACTTGAGATACCCCCACAAGCGCTCTTAGAATTGCTCCTTGCAAAGGAACGAGAACACAGTGGTCTCCAGAAGGTTTAGAGCTCTGGGAGATGAGGAAATACTCTCTTTGCTCAAACTGAAGCTAGATTCTAAACATGCAGTCTTATACTTTACTTTACTTTTATTTGATTTATATACCGCCCTACTCCCGAAGGACTCAGGGCAGTGAACAGCCAACAATAAAATACATAACATACAAAATTTAAAAGCCGAAATAAAACTGAATTAAATAGTTTGTCCCAGACAGATTAAGACCCCAATCGATTTAAAACAAATTTAAACTTGAAGTGTTAAAATATTAAAAATATTAAGATATTAAAATTTTAAAAGAGGGAGAAAATTATGTCAGGCCCGCCTGGTAAAATAAAAAGGTCTTAAGAGCGCGGCGGAAGGTGCGCAGATCCGGGATCCTCCGTATCTCCGGGGGGGGGGGAGCTCGTTCCAGATAGTAGGTGCCCCCACAGAGAAGGCTCTCCCCCTGGGGGCTGCCAGTCGACATTGTTTGGCCGACGGCACCCGGAGGAGCCCCTCTCTATGGGAGCGTACCGGCCGGTGGGAGGCTATTCGTGGTAGTAGGTGGTCCTGCAAGTACCCGGGTCCTAAGCCATGGAGCGCTTTAAAGATGGTAACGAAAACCTTGAAGCGCACCCAGAAGACCACCGGGAGCCAGTGCAGCTCGCGCAGGAGGGGTGTCACATGGGAGCACCATGTCACTCCCATTACCACCCGCGCGGCCGCACTCTGCACCAGTTGGAGCCTCCGGGTGCTCCTCAAGGGAGCCCCATGTAGAGAGCAATATAATAGCATTATAAGGTTATAATCGATTCTATCTATTGGGTGTAAAACATAAAGAACTGGACTTTGGATGGATTTTTCTAGATTGGTCTTGGGATGGGTCTGAAAGAAACTAATTTCAATCTCCTTTTCTGACAATACCTCAAGGTCGCTTGCTGGTGCCCTACTTTTCTTCCTCCAGATGAAAAATTTCACATGACATGTTTTCTTGCAGGGGTTTCCCCTCACTTTCAGAAGGAAGATGGAAATGACTCACCAGACTTCAACCCCACCACTAAAAGCTTTGTAGCTCCCCTCTTGGGTGAGAAGATGATTCTGCCCTTCTCTCTTGATCTTGCAATGCCACCGAACCCTGCATTGGTTTCAAGGGTATTTGGAGCCCTCTAGTGTGGCAGGAATTCCTGTCCTCAATTGTCAAAGTTTCTCATCCTTTGGTAGACTTTATAGAAAGTCTGCAAAGCTGTGTTCATAGAGGGCAACAAAAAGTAAAACTAGAAATCTAGCATCATCTTTTCTGAATAACAAATATCAAAAGGCATAAACTTTCTTGGGTGGCAGCTCACTTCCATCAGAGGCATGGAGTGATTGGAATCAGACTTATGCCTTTTAATAACATTTTACTTACAGGTAGTCCTCGATTTATGGCTGCAATTGGGCCCAAAACCTTAGTTGCTAACTGAGACAATTGTTAGGTGAGTTTTGCTCCATTTTATGACATTACTTGACATAGTTGTTAAATGAATCATTGCAGTTGCTAAATTAGCAACATGGTTGTTAAGTGAATTTGGTTTCTCCATTGACTTTGCTTGTCAGAAGGTCACAAAAAATGATCACATGACACCGGCACACTGCAACCATCATAAATATATGCCAGTGGCTGAATTTTGATCACGTGGCTATGGGGATACTGCACCAGTT
This sequence comes from Ptyas mucosa, assembly GCA_012654045.1. Classification (NCBI taxonomy): domain Eukaryota; kingdom Metazoa; phylum Chordata; class Lepidosauria; order Squamata; family Colubridae; genus Ptyas; species Ptyas mucosa. Next base: position 231,784 of record WNWU01000079.1, read on the forward strand.
GTAAGTGTGAAAAACTGCCATGTCTCTTTTTTCAGTGCCACTATAACTTTGAACAGTCATTAAATGAATGGTTGTAAGTCAAGGACTACTGGTACTTAGAAAAGGTGCTAGTAGAGTCCTGTCTCTCCCCACCCCAATTCTCTGGTGTATTTATTTTTATTTTTAAAACTTTCTGCTCCCCTCTTCATTATAGAGTAGGGTAGGGTAGGGTAGGGTAGGGTAGGGTAGGGTAGGGTAGGGTAGGGTAGAGTAGAGTAGAGTAGAGTAGAATAGAATAGAATAGAATAGAATAGAATAGAATAGAATAGAATA
>WNWU01000079.1:232105-252299 GCA_012654045.1 Ptyas mucosa
TAGAATAGAATAGAATAGAATAGAATAGAATAGAATAGAATAGAATAGAATTTTTTATTGGCCAAGTGTGATTGGACACACAAGGAATTAATCTTGGTGCATAGGCTCTCAGTGTACATAAAATAAAAGATACATTCATCAAGAATCATAAGGTACAATACTTAATGATAGTCATAGGGAACAAATAAGCATATTGTATATTGGTTCATTCAGATGAAGAGCAAATTTGTGTATCTTGAAGAACCTTTGACCAACAAGGTGATACATAAAAGTAATACATGCCTGCAACCAACTTCATTTCCCAAGCAGCAATCTTTATATAAACAAGACCACAACTGTGCACAAAGCAGGTAAATATCAGGGTTGAGGAATTATGTCAAGGGACACAGAAATTTAAAAAGCTTTTAGGAGAGAAATTTCAACAGAGAAACCTTCAAATCAGCATAATGGAAGCTAAGCATATTCACCTGTCAGCATCCATGGGAAGAGAAGAAAACATAGGAAGGAAACTAATGCAAAGCTGACAATTCATGTTCTAAGAGCAGAGGTCAAATCTCAGCTCTTCAGAACCTTGGAGAGCTCCCTGTAAACTCAGAGGTTGGTCTAATTGGGTCCAAAGAACTTAAGGGTACATTCAAACAGTAGTAGGAGGGGTATCAAAACTTCCTTTTCAGGCATTGAGCTCTATCTCACTATGGCATGGTCACTGCCAAATTACATTTTCAAATTGCCTGCATTTTTGAAAGTCCATCAAAAGTTATGCGTGACCCAAAAATTTGGGACTTTATTTACTTATTTGTTAAATGTATATACCACCCCTCTCACCTACAACTCTACCTAAGATTTTAAATCTTTTTATTTAATTTTGGACTCCAGACATCATTTAAGAGACTTGAATACCTCCTGCCACCCCTACCCAATTTTATATTCTCCAATTCAGCCTTAGGTCAATTTGCAAGATTAATCAAGAAATTAAAAGGCCAAGCTTTGTTGTAAGTTCTGTTTGGAGACCAAATTAGAATACTTTGCAAGCAAGCATCAAAAAGAATTTCTAGCAGATGAAGATGAAAGAAATGATGGATTAACCAGTCCTCTACCCTGTCATACTGAACTGAAAAAAAGGACAAATCCCATAAACTTGATACTAATATTACTTTTCTGAAGAGTTTATAGCAGAAGTATACAATCCATGAGCTACATGCAGCAACTTTGTTACTTTTCTGATTTCCAAAATAGACTAAAATCAAAATCCCGAGAGCCTTCTATTTATTTATTTTTTACATTAGGTAGAAGTTTTTTTTAGAAAGGTTGAAATGCTTCCAAATATCTCCCAAATTTTAAAAACTCAGTATCTCAAAATCCCTGTCCCGCATTTGTTGGTGTCAGAGCATCTCCAAGTTAACTTTTGCAATCTCCATGCAAAATATTTCAAAAGGAAATCTAGTCCTCAGGTTGAGGAAAACTTCTCATCTTGCTATAAGAACAGGAAAAAGCTGTACTGAAAAGCATATTTCCATTTTGCTCTCGGCATGTCTAGTTGGAATGACTGAGAACTGCCACATTTCAGAAGAAGAATGTGTTACTCTCCTTCCTCTTCAGATTTCCAAGATACAGTCCAGCAATTGGCTTTAGAAATCTTGACTAAGCAACACAACACATGGACTACAATCAATTAAAAAGGAAAAATTGTTAGAATTGTTAGAATAACAGAGTTGGAAGGGACCTTGGAGGTCTTCTAGTCCAACCCCCTGCTTAGGCAGGAAACACTACAACACTTCAGACAAATGGTTATCCAACATCTTCTTAAAAACTTCCAGTGTTGGAGCATTCACAACTTCTGGAGGCAACTTGTTCCACTGATTAATTGTTCTCACTGTCAGGAAATTTCTTCTTAGTTCTAAGCTGCTTCTCTCCTTGATTAGTTTCCACCCATTGCTTCTTGTCCTGCCCTCAGGTGCTTTGGAGAATAGCTTGACTCCCTCTTCTTTGTGGCAGCCCGAGATATTGGAACACTGCTATCATGTCTCCCCAGTCCTTCTTTTCATTAAACTAGACATACCCAGTTCCTGCAACAGTTCTTCATGTTTTAACCTCCAGTCCCCTAATCATCTTTGCAATCGGCTCTCCTCTGTAATCGGCTATGTTGGAAATAAAAGCAGGGGAGAGTTATTTTATTTATTTGTACCTTTCTCTCTCTTTTTGCTGCATTTAAGGGCCTTCAAAATTGATTTGGTGCAAGGCAATCGTCGTCTTCTTTTTTTCCCCTTACTCAGGAATCCTTTTGCTGTACAATTAATCTGATTCACTTAAGGAAGACAAATACTCTTGCTGAATAATAGGAAGTTTTGCCATTTTTGCCGTACAATATAGTGACCCTACTGGAAGCATCCAGAAACATTTTTTGCTATATTTAATGTTCTCTCCGCCTATCACTAGAGCAGTGATGGCTAACCTTTTTGCCATCGCGTGCCAAAAGCGGGGGGAGCATGGTGGGGTCACATGCATGTGTGCCCACATCCATAATTCTATGTGCCCTGCCCCCCCCCCCGCTTTTGGTACGCAATGGCACGGTGGGCCCATTTTTTGCTCTCCCCAGGCTCCAGAGCCTTTCTAGGAGCCTGGGGAGGGCAAAAACGGCCTTCCCCACCCCACCAGAGGCCCTCTGGAGGCCGGTAACAGTGTGTTTTCTGACTTCTGGTGGGCCCAGAAGGCCTGAAAATCAGCTGGCTGGTATACGCATGTGTGCCAGAGCTGAGCTCGCGTGCCCACCGATATGGCTCCGCGTGGCACCCGTGCCATAGGTTCGCCATCACGGCACTAGAGGAATCCAGATGTGGTTAATTTGGCTTCTGCTGTTGCAATTGCTGCCTGTGTGTACAACTTAAACTCAAAGGGTTTCTTGGCAAACCCAATGCATTGTAAAAAGTTTCTGGCATCTTTATTTATTTATTTATTTATTTTATTTGATTTATATGCCGCCCTTCTCCGGAGACTCAGGGCGGCTTACAATGCGCTAAGCAATAGCCTTCATACTTTTGTATATTTATACAAAGTCAGCTTATTGCCCCCACAAACTGGGTCCTCAATTTACCTACCTTAGAAAGGATGGAAGGCTGAGTCAACCTTGAGCCTTGGTGAGATTCGAACCTGCAATAATTGCAGGCAGCTATGTTAATAACAGGGTGCTTTAGACCACTGTACTATCCAAGGCTCTTATCCTTATCCTTTCTTATAAGGAAGACACCGTTCTTTTAAAATTCCTCCTCTCAATTCTCAAACATGCATATCTGCACTTATGGTTAAGCCTGAAAAATTATGACAATATACAAGTAGTCAGTCATCTTACAACCACTGTTTTAGTGACCAACTGAAGTTACAACGCCACTGAAAAAAGAGACTTATGACCACTTTTCACACTTACGACTGTTGCAGCACCCCCATGGTCATGTGATCAAAATTTGGATGCTTGGCTACTGGTTCATACTTCGGATGGTTGCAGTATCCCAGGCAGGGGTGAAATCCAGCAGGTTCTGACAGGTTCTTGAGAACTGGTAGCGGAAATTTTGAGCAGTTCAGAGAACCGGCATATACCACCTCTGGCTGGCCCCAGAGTGGGGTGGGAATGGAGATTTTGCAATATCCTTCCCCCAGGAGTGGGGAGGGAATGGGGATTTTGCAGTACCCTTCCCCTGCCACACCCACCAAGCCACACCACGCCCACCAAGCCACGCCCACAGAACCGGTAGTAAAAAAAAATTGGATTTCACCACTGATCTCAGGGTTATGTGATGACTGTCAGGGTTCCAAGTAATAAATCCATAGCAAGCAAGACTCCAAGGCATGTAGATTCCTCAAAGAATACTTTTATTTGGAATTATCATATTGGCACATATCTGGTGAAAACCGACTCTAAGGTCTCCCACAGTTTTCACCTAATTAAAAGTAAAAGATTTCCCGCTTTCTCAAAACAATCGATCACATGGTCCAATCACCAAAAGGGCTGACAGCCGGGTGACATCACTCCGCCTTCTTCCAACCAGGTATGATAATGTCCTTGGTTCCCAAGAGAAAAGATGTTGTATCGGCTATATGTTCCTCTCTATCTCAATTCCCCTCCTCCCTATCCCTCCTCAGCTCCAGTGTGGCAACACTGAAGCGGTCAAAGACGGCTTCAGTCAGGTCAACTTCAGGGTTGACAATGACCTTTTGCCACCTTCTGACAAGCAAAGTCAACGGGGAAGCCAGATTCACTGAACAATCATGTTACTCACTTAACAACCGCAGTGATTCGCTTAACAACTGTGACAAGAAAAGTCATAAACATGGGGCAAAACTTAACAGGTGTCCCACTTGGCAACATAAATTTTGGCCTCAACCGTGGTCATAAGTCAAGGACCACCTCTACATGTGGATCAAGAACCATGAAAAAGGGAGTTGCAACTTATGCTGATTCACTGACAATGTCCTGGAAACATTTCTGACCCATCTTATGCAACTTCCTGGATGTCTTGGCACTGTTTTTCTTTTTAATGAACTAAATTTTAGTGAATTAGAGAAAATCCTCAAATTGAACACCAAAACATAGATATTGGCCTTTTTTTCTCCCCAGCACTTACAAGAAGAAGGAAATCTGGTGCCCTCTAGGAAGTTTTGGAAGTCAATCTTTACAGCTTGGTGTGGAAGGAGTTGACATGTAAAACATCTGGAAGGCATACATCATCGGCTTGCCTGCTTTCCCCCAAAACTTTTGACTGCAGTTTCTCAGCAGTGCCTTTCAGTCCATGCGTCATCCTTTCTGGAGTGGGAGAATCTGTTTATTCACTTCCACTCTTCAGACTAGTTCCATTTTAGCATGGAAGCGGTTCAGAATGAAAGGAACAGAACAAACACCACAAAGAAGAGAGATGATGGAGAGTGGGGCTGTAATAATTTTAAAGAACTGTGCTCAGGTGGAAAATTGGCAGTTCTGCCTACACTTTCAACTGCAATAAATAACAGACATCCTGTAAGAAAGCAAATAGATACGCATCTATTCTGGTGCTTTATTATGACATCATTTCCCAGACTGCTTCACAATGGGATTGAGTAAACCGCTCGTCATTCCTGCCACGCATTCCAAGACATTTTGACAAATTGTACAATCCGGTAAAAAAGAATATAGAAAAGTATTTTTTCCTCCCAATGCATAAAACCCTCCTTTATGCACTGAAGGTACTCTGCTGAAGTACGTACAGTGCTTTATGCACTGAACTGAGCTCTGCTGAAAACATCACTCTAATAAATTAGTTATGAGAAATGACAACTACATTATACCTGCAACTAATGAGAAATAATGTTATGAAAATAACTTAGAGAAAAAGCCATTAACCAAATGATTTTTTTTTTTAACAAAATGGTTGAGTATCCTAAGAAAAAGGGGTTAAAGAGGCCATCTATGTCAAAATTGAGTAGGCCTCTCTCAACAGAGGGGGGGAAAGGATACAACATCATCTATCTCCAATCTACAACGCAGTCCTTCCAGCAGTTCCAAGAAGGCTCTACATCCATTTGCACCACTCAGGTGACCCTGAGGACACAGATAAATCTCCAGGTGACTTTAATGACCCTCTACAATAATGCAAACTGCCCAAAGAGCTGCTGACACAGTTCTACAGAGGAATTATTGAGTCTGTCATCTGCACCCCTATAACTGTCTGGTTTGGTTCTGCAACTCAACAAGACAGACACAGACTTCAATGGATAATTAGAACTGCAGAAAAAACAGTTACTACCAACCTGCCTTCCACTGAGGATCTGTAAACTGCACGAGTCAAAAAGAGGGCTGTGAAAATATCTACAGACCCCTCGCATCCTGGAGATAAACTGTTTCAACTTCTACCTTCAGCATACCCTTCTACGCTACAGGACACTGCACACCAGAACAACTAGACACAAGAACAGTTTTTTTCCTGAACGCCACCACTCTGCTAAACAAATAATTCCCTCAACACTGTCAAACTATTTACTAAGTCTGCACTACTATTAATCTTCTCATCGTTCCTATCACCCATCTCCTCCCACTTATGACTGTATGACTGAAACCTTGTTGCTAGCATCCTTAAGATTTATATCGACTGTTTCCCTATGACTATCATTAAGTGTTGTACCTTATGATTCTTGACAAATGTATCTTTTCTTTTATGTACTCCAAGAACATATGCACCAAGACAAATTCCTTGTGTGTCCAATCACACTTGGCCAATAAAGAACTCTACTCTACTCTACTCTACTCTACTCTACTCTACTCTAATGACCAGCTGTCTGCAAGGAGTATAAATCCTTCCATTCCCTACCATCCAGTCAGAGCTGAAGAAGCTTCTTTAATGAGAAGTGAAACATCTTCAAAGAAAAACTAGAAAGTCCAGTTACCTCTAGAAAAAAAGCACCTTTGGGCCAACCATGACCTGGATGACTGAGAATTTCCACAGATATCATAAGAACTATTTTGCTGCATAAGCTTCAAGGAGCAGTGAGATTTCAAACATTTCTCCAAAGAGTTTTAAAGTTTTCCTTGCAATGCTTTTATCGCTCAAGATGTGAAAATGCATAAGAGGAAAATTAAACTCAAAACCATGAAAAGGCAACCTGATGCCTTTTAGCTACACTGACCCATGACCACCATTGAGTGATGCTCTCCAGAAATGTTGGCTTCAATTGCCACAGTCTGTTGTTATTGGACATTCTTGAACAGACATTCCGAGAGAAAGCCCAAAACTTTTCAAGGGCAAGTTCAAGAATCCAATTTTCAGTTCCACTCCAACTCCAGTTAAGAACAGTGCAAACCTACTCTACACAGTAGTTTTAACTATTACAGGTAATCCTTGATGTATAATCACAATTTAGCCCAAAATTTCCATTGCTAAGCAAGACACTTGTGAAGTGAGTTTGGTCCCATTTTATAACCTTCCTTGCTACAGTTATAGGGATGCAGTGGCTTAGTGGCTAAGACGCTGAGCTTGTTGTTCGAAAGGTCGGCTGTTCAGTGGTTCGAATCCCTAGCGCCACATAACGGAGTGAACTCCCATTATTTGTCCCAGATTCTGCCAACCTAGCAGTTCAAAAGCACATTCCCTAGGAAGGGAAGGGAAGGGAAGGGAAGGGAAGGGAAGGGAAGGGAAGGGAAGAAGAAGAGAAGAGGAATAGAATAGAATAGAATAGAATAGAATAGAATAGAATAGAATAGAATAGAATAGAATAGAATAGAATAGAATAGAATAGAACAGAACAGAACAGAACAGAACAGAACAGAATAGAATAACAGAGTTGGAAGGGACCTTGGAGGACTTCTAGTCCAACCCTCTGCTTAGGCAGGAAACCCAATACCATTTCAGACAAATGGTTATCCAACGTCTTCTTAAAAACGTCCAGTGTTGGAGCATTCACAACTTCTGGAGGCAAGTTGTTCCACTGATTAATTGTTCTAACATAGCTTCTTGGACCCCAGGCTAGTTGTAATAAAAAGCATGAATGAAACTAAACAGATGGGGAGAGGAACGTCTTACAACACAACCTAAATCCAGATTACTTCACCTCACCCTTGCAGCAGTAAGATCCAGAAAAAAGTATGTGGTCAAGCAATAACTTCAGTCTCTAATAATCACTCTGCTTTTGCTCCTTCAAGAAACCAACCAAATTCCTAATTATGTAACACAGACCGTCCAAAACAATCCCTCTCCTTCTCCCTTCACCCCCTCCCCAGCTCCGGACAGGGGAAAAAAAATAACAACAACTTAGAGCATGCTGAAGGATTGCAAAATGGAACTCGCTGAAGAACTTCCGAAGTTGATTTGCGACTGTGATGAAATATCCCAAGACATAAAATCCACTTCATGTTTTCCCTCAAATGTTCTTGCTTTTCTGGCATTTGCATCTTGCATAAATAGGAGCTGCGCATCAGTGTAGTGTGGAAACACCGCCGAGAGAGAAAGGGAGGCCATACAGTTTCCCACATGCTCAGTGCATGTGTTTTTCCACAGACAACTGTTTTACATGTGCCCAGTTGCACATTGGCAGAGTGATAATTAGTGGCAGACTACATGATGAATATTTCATTCTCTTTCTTCTTCCACACCCTTAAAGGGCTGTGTCAATTAAGGACAAACTCCTGAACATCTAGGAATAACTAGAAGGCACTCGTGGGGGGGAAAAAAGAGAGAGAGACCATTTGAAAACCAGCAACAGCATTTAACCCGTCTCTTGTTAATTCCTCTTGTAGACAACGAAAGAGTGGCAAACACTGCATTGGAAAGCAGGTCACCATGCTGAGATCTGAGAGAAGAAGAACAGCAGGCCATCTGGCCTGCTTAGGTAATGGCGTTGCGAGTCCTTATAATACAGTTTAAGCCCATGATTTTGCCATATTGCCTCAAGCTTTTGTCAAAGGGAGACATCTGGATGGGATCCTAAAGAATCACACGTTCCTTTCCACGCTGTCCTTGTGATTTTTGAGCAAGCAGCCCCTCTTTCCACAAAAAGCACGCTGAACTTTACAAAACAAGAGCCAACATTCCTCAATTAGCTGGAGAACATCAGCATGGGAGAAGAAGAAAAAAAAATGGCGATCAAAACTTTGGGCCTCACAAGGTAACTATAACATAGGGTTGGCTTTGAAGCTTGCCCAAGAACTTCAGCTCGTTCAGCCTTCCAAAACCTCTCCACTGGAGCTCATTCCCCTGCCAACACCACCATGGTCCTTTCTTTCTTTCTCAACTTAATTTTAAAGTATTTCGAGAATAAAATAAATGACTGCACGATGGACATAAGAAGAAACTCCAATGGCCTGCTTCTGATCCCATCGGCCAAAGAGTTTCAACTGGTGGGGTCCAGGAGAAGAGCCTTTTCTGCTGTATGGCCCCACCTTCTGGAATATTCTCCCATTGGACATGAGGTTCACATAACCAAACACATTCCTGGCCTTCCAGAAGAACATAAAATGGAGGTCTACCACTTGGCCTACGGCCCTAACAGGGACCTTGCTACTTTGGGGGGGGGGGGAAGGCGCTGATGGGTTAGAGAAGAATCATATCCCCAGTCTGCCCATCATCTTGGTTTTTAACTTTTAACTACTTAAAAGTTTTTTTAAAAACATTTTTTCTAATTTTAATTGGTTTTTTAAGCCCTGTTTATCTTTTTATTATATTGTAAGCCACCCAGAGTTGTTGTATCAATGAGATGGGCAACATTAAATAAATTTAATAAACAAAGAAATAAAATAAGAAAAGATGAAAACACAAGATGGATGTAAAATAAAGCATCGGTAAATTAGCCCAATTTACAAGGTGTAGGTTGACCCATAGCTATCTGTTTTTCTAGGTACATTTTCATAAAACCTTAGGAGAATCCTCCAATAGTAATTAAAGATTTTAACTGTGTGGGGTAGATGCCCGTTTCAGACCTATAATGCAGGAGCCAGTGTGTTCTTCTCAATTCCAAGTATACTTCTTAAAGAATGGATTGGGTTTTTTTAAGTATGGGGTAGGATAAGCGTCCACAACCCAGGCCAGAGATTGGTACTGGTCCGCATCATGTTAGGTCACACAGCTGAAGGTGAGCAGCAAGATAGTGAAACTGCACATATGTAGGATCTAAGTTATGCGCTCCTCTTTCCCCCACCCCCCCATCCTGAAAAAAATCTCTTCCATAAAAGGTTGGGGACCACCAGTATAGGAGACAACAAGGCTGAGCCCTAGGGTGGAATCAAATGCATCATCAGTTTGGAATCTCTACATCCCCATAAGAGAACTAAGTCTAAAACTTCATTACAATTTAACTGCTGTGGATCTCACTTCATATTTAAGAGATCCCTAAGGGGACCTAAAGGGATGTGGTGGATCAGTGGCTAAGATGCTGTGCTTGTCGATCAAAAGGTCGGCAGTTCAGCGGTTCGAATCCCTAGTGCTGCGAAACGAGGTGAGCTCCCGTTACTTGTCCCAGCTTCTGCCAACCTAGCAGTTCGAAAGCACGTAAAAAATGCAAGTAGAAAAATAGGGACCACCTTTGGTGGGAAGGTAACAGTGTTCCGTGCACCTTTGGCGTTGAGTCATGCCGGCCACATGACCACGGAGACGTCTTCGGACAGCGCTGGCTCTTTGGCTTTGAAACGGAGATGAGCACCGCCTCCTAGAGTCGGGAATGACTAGCACATATGTACGAGAAGAACCTTTACCTTTTTTAAAGGGCTTGATCCGTTTATGCCAAATGGGTACAGTCCATCAATATAGCCATTTTTATGACCTACCCCATGTTTCTTCCTTGTATTTCCTCACACATTCTTGGCTTTTCTGTGCTTCCCCTCTTCCCAGCTGTTTCTCCTTGGAACAACTTTGGGCTGATGGTCTAAACCAGGGGTGTCAAATTTAAGGCCCATGGGCCGGATCCAGCCCACAGGATGCTTAGGTCTGGCCAACGGGGCTGCCTGGGAAACAGCGAAGGACCAGCCCACTGCCAGCAAAAACGGAGCTCCGTTTTTGCTGGCAGAAGGTTGCAGGAGGCTGTCCCAGCCGAAAACGGAGATTGAGAGCCCATTTTCGCTGACAGAATGCTCGGGGCCCCCACAGGCACCCCTAACACAAGTGACGTCAAGCTGGCCATACCCATCCTGGCCACACACCCCAGCCCCCCCCCCCCCAGGTCAAACACAACCCTAATGCGGCCCTCAGTGAAATCAAGTTTGACACCCCTGGTCTAAAAGAATGAATTGAATTGTGTGCACTGAGCAAAAATCCATATTTCAACTCAGACACAGACTACCTGAACCCAGCTATTCTGTGCACGGAACAATTGCTGCACAAACCAGGTTGTGCAACCTCTGTTTTTCTGGTCACTACTCCTCCATGAGGATGACCTCAGCAGCTCCAGCAGAATCTACGGTACAAATCCTCTAAAACCCCAGATAAGTAGCTTGCTTTTCCCAATTCAACTCTCGTCAGCCCAGGTCACCCAGGCCAATGACAAGAGGATTGTAGGCATTATAGTCATCAGAAGTGGACTGGTTTCCTATCCTGTTCTTAAAATACAAGCAAGAGAACAGACAGCATGGAGATTACCGAGCACCAGAAGAGACCAGTAACCAGTTTTCTTGTTAGCAACTTTCAGCAGAAGAAGTAAAACAACAAACAACTTGACTTTCTGGTTTTTCCTTGAAGACATTTCACTTCTCATCCAAGAAGCTTCTTCAGAGCTGAAGAGCACCCACAATTTCTGGAGCTGAAGAAGCTTCTTGAATGAGAAGCAAAACGTCTTCAAGGAAAAACCAGAAAACCCAGAAAGCCTCTTGAAAAAGCACCTTTGGGACAACCATGACCTGGATTACTGAGAATCTCCATAGACAACGTACAGGATGATCTTGTCTGAGGTTGAACCTCTAAAATAGTGGCCCTCAGAAAGCAATGGAGAATATCTTCCTTAACTAGGTTGGTTTCCTACATTTCTTTCACATAACTAAAGGCACCTACAGCTTCTCAGTTGTCCAAGAAATTCTGAATATTGCCCCAATTTGTTGAAAGCACAAGGGCAACCCTTGCACTATGCACCAAGACATTCCTAAGAGAAAGCTCTCCTGAACTATATTTTTCAAGAAAATAATGATCAAAGCTAGTCACCTCCTTCTCCAACCTTTTCCCTTCCCATCAAAAGAAAGAGAAGATAGCCTAACAATCTAAGGAACAGAAAGACTAGGGATGGTATGATATCAGTCTTCCAGTATTTGAGAGGCTATCACAGAGAAGAAGGGATCGATCCAGAGGTAGTATTCAGCTGGTTCGGACAAGTTCAGGTAAACTGGTAGCGGCAACGGCAGGTGGGCATGACCACTCACCCCAGCGTAAAGACGTCCTATTCAGCCACGTTTTCAAGGCTGGGCATATGCGCGGCAGGCGCACACGTGAGCAAAGCACATGTGTGGAAGGCCGGGCACATGCGTACGCATGAAACAAGCATGTGCACGTGTGGCGAACTAGTGGTAAGAATATGTGAAACCCACTCCTGGATCAATCTATCCTGCAAAGAACCTGAAGACAGAACAAGAAGTAATGGGTGGAAGATCACTAGAGAGATCCAACTTAGAACTAAGGACAAATTTCCTGACCGTGAGAACAATTAATCAGTGGAACAACTTACACTACCTCCAGAAGTTGTGGGTGCTCCATCACTGGAGGTTTTCAAGAAGGGACTGGACAGACATTTGCCCAGAAGGCTGGACTAGAAGACCTCTAAGGTCCCTTCCAACCAGGGGTGAAATCCAGCAGGTTCTGACAGGTTCTGGAGAACCGGTAGCGGAAATTTTGAGTAGTTTGGAGAACCAGTAAATACCACCTCTGGCCCCAGTGGGGTGGGAATGGAGATTTTGCAATATCTTTCTCCTGCCGTGCCCACCAAGCCACACCCACCAAGCCACACCCACAGAACCGGTAGTAAAAAAAAAATTGAATTTCACCACTGCTGCCAACCCTATTATTCTATGTGCTATATAAGATTCCTTGGCTGAATTCACATATCACACCTTGCTATAATAATTTTATCCATGGATTTCTTGAAAAAACCACAGTACTGTAGCTTTATTCACCCATGACAAGAACCCATAAATCATAATCTACCAATTATAATTGTTGGGTTTGTACATTATGTCATGCTAAAACCAGAATAACTGACATCATACAAGAAGAAAAATGAGTTCAATTATAAACCACATGTTAAGATTCAAAATACAAGATACATCTTTCAGAATCTCCACAGACTCTTTTGTATCTGTCAGTCAGTATTTCCATAATCAGATCAAGACACACACTAAATAACTACTTAATCCAATATTTCAGTCTAGATTTCCTGAGACGTTCCATATAGCAAAAGAAAGGGGGGGGGAATCAAATTAGCACGAATCTTTCAGATATAATACAGATTTTTATCTGGTTATGTATTTCTCCTTTTGTGAGTGATTCCAATTTTAAAAATAGGGCTACCAAATCACTGGCAATAAATGTAAATACAATATCTCCCACCCAGATGAGGGGGTGCACTCTAAATCTGCCTATCTCACCTGCCACATAACTTCCCAGTTCACCAAATGCTGTTTTATGGTTTTCTTTTAAAAGCAAAACCTGCTGTTCTTGCAATAAAAAAAAAAAATCTCCTTGTTGCATCTAACGTTCTCCAATGGCTTTAAATCTTTAAACATTAAACTCGCATAAGTAGCCAAGATAAAGATAACAAATGAAGGGGAGAGATGGCGATAGAAAGATAGAGGAGCAAATATTCCAACTTTTAAAGCAAATCGGAGCAAATCTCTGCTGACACTTCCTTTTGCAGATTTCTGAAAACATGAGAGAATCTGTGTACTGGTAAGAATGCATTTTAGCAGATTGCTACCATTACAATCTGTAGCAGATTTCTTTTACTTCTTAATCCAAACAGATCAGTTATAAAATCTTACTGAACCACAAAACATACCCTGTTTCCCTGAAAATAAGACCCCACCGGAAAATAAGCCCTAGCATGATTTTTCAGGATGCTTGTAATAGAAGCTCTACACCCCAAAAATAAGCCCCAGTTAAGATCGTCAGCAGACGGAGGCGTTTAGTACGGTATTTTCCCCAAAATAAGACCTAACTGGAAAATAAGTCATAATGCATCTTTTGGAGCAAAAATTAATATAAGACCCAGTCTTATTTTGGGGGAAACACGGTATTTACATGCCTTTCTGGGGTAAACCAGTATGGGCCTCTTCAAACATCATCTACGGCAGTGTCCCCCAACCCTTTAAGCACCAGGGATCAATTCCATGGTAAAAAAAAAAATCCTTTTTTTAAAAAAAAAAATATTTATACATTTTTTCTTCTTTAAAATACATAAAAGCTTATTAAAAATTGTAAACTGTAAAAACTGAACAAAACAAATCTTTTAAAAATGCTTATTAAACAGTGTATTGTATGGACCAATTTACTTATACAAGATATTAATAAAATACTAGTAATGATAATAATCATAACAATAATACTGTTTGCTTATATATAATAAAATTCTTACATCATTTACTTATACATATCAGTAATCTTTCAGCCTCTAATTTCCACCTCTTTTGTCTAACCGTTGATAAAACATATCCCATATTGAAAAATAGTCTGTTTCTTCCTTATCTTTTGTTATTAATATTAATCTATCCATCTCTGCACAGTCTAATATTTGGTAAAAAAAAAAAAAGAATTTCCACGGACTAGGGGTCATCGTTTCACATGCTACCCATGCTCGCTTTTGTGGCCCAATTCCTAACAGGCCGTGGCCCAGTACCCGTCCACGGCCCTAGGGTTGGGGATCCCTGATCTTAGAGATGGGCATCAGCAAATGTCTTCTGGGGTATCCAGACCTCAAGAGGTAAATCAATACGATACCCACGGGCACAAAAAGGTCAAACCTTTTTTGGCATTTATTTTAGCTTCTTTTAATTAAGCAAATTAATGGGTTGCTGTCATATTACAAATAAAAGCATCAGCAAATCTTTATGACTTGAAAGAATGCTTCGGACCACCACGTAAGCAATCTTTAAAAATAGAACAGGTACTACCGTCCAACCCAGAACTTGGTTTGAAACTCTGTCCGTCTGTATTACCCAAATGTTGGAATGTACCAGAATGAATTAGGGCAGGGGTGTCAAACTCAATTTCATTGAGGGCTACATCAGGGCTGTGATTGACCTGGGGGGGGGGGGGGGGGGCGGTTGGCGACTGGGTGGGCATGACCAGCTTGACACTGCTCCCCAAACTGCTGGCAGGTTTCCTCTTTGCATTGGGTAGACTGAGTCAAAGCCATACTTGGCCCAATCTTTCCTCTTTGCACTGCGTAGACCAGGATGGCCCCGTAGGCCGGATCTGACCACAGGCCTTGAGCTTTACACCCCTGCTCTATATTAACCTTTATTTCTTTATTTCTGCGTGCAGAAACGGCTTTATGTCAATCTACGGCTCCCGTAGGCGTAGGTTTTTCCATTGGTTGCTTTCCTGCAACACCTCTGAATTAGGGCATCTGTCCGCACTTATTTTAAATAACTCAGAATATATATTTTCATCCCCATTATTCATTTGTTTAAATTAGGCATGTTTGTCATGGTTACTTTAATCTGGCTCTTAATGAACAGCTGATAAAAAAAATTGGAGATCAAACACCTACAACATATTTCATTTTTAAAAAATTGTTAAGTATATCACACCTGCAAGCTTCCAAGTATTCATGCTACATCTTTGGTTGATGCAAAAAAAAAAAATTGCTTTAAAAGCGCTACTCTTGTCTATTTGTTCCTCCTCAACAGAGAGAAGGAAGGTCTCCAGGGTTGTGTTTCTTCAGAAGGGGGAAAAAAAATCTTTTCACACATTGATGACATGCTGAGTTTAAAAGTTTTCAGGCCTTTAAAAAAAAATTAAAAATCTAAAATAACAGCTCTTAATACCAAGTTGAAATACTGAGAAATATCACTAAGAAGAAACAAGGTGTACTGTATTTTTCTATTAAGAATACTAATGCTATCACAAAAACAAAATAACTTATCACAATGCATAACAATACCGTGTTTCCCCAAAGATAAGACCTCCCTGGATAATAAGCCCAATCGGGCTTTTGAGCGCATGTGCTAAAAGAAGGCCCCCCCAAAAAATAAGCCCTCCATGAAAATATTTAAACACATACGCAGCCGGTCCCCGCCCTTTTTAAAAAAAAATTTTATTTGATTTATATGCCGCCCTTCTCCGGAGACTCAGGGCGGCTTACAATGTGTTAAGCAATAGCCTTCATACTTTTGTATATGTATACAAAGTCAGCTTATTGCCCCCATAATCTGGGTCCTCATTTTACCTACCTTAGAAAGGATGGAAGGCTGAGTCAACCTTGAGCCTGGTGGGATTTGAACTTGCAGTAATTGCAGGCAGCAGATGTTAAGTGGATGTTAATGACTGCCTTAGTCTACTGAGCCACCAGAGCTCTTTCCTCTGGTTAGGGTTAGGGAGACAGAGCTGGAAATTAGGCAAGACGGCAAGAGGAGCCCCGTCTTGCTCCACTCACCTCAAAATAATAAGACCTCCCCGAAAATAAGGCCAAGCGCATATTTCGGGGTTCAAAAAAAATATAAGACAGGGTCTTATTTTCAGGGAAACATGGTAATTCACAATCAAAGTCAGTATTTTACAGCAGTCATTAAGTGAATCAATTATACCCAATGAGCATTTTTTTCCCCCAGAAACTGGAAGTAAATGCCAGAAACCCGCGAAGAAAAGTGAAAATTGCAATAAATGGCAAGGAGAGAGAAAGAAAGAGAGGGAGAGAGGGAGGGAAGGGAGGAGAGAGAGAGTTTTAACTTCAAAACTGGGTCATAAGTAACTTTGAACAATCACTAACCATCCGGTGATAAATTGAGAACTACCTTGTAAGCAAAGGGAAGATCAAGAGTCAAAATATCTCCTGAACAGAATGACAGAATAACAGAGTTGGAAGGGACCTTGGAGGTCTTCTAGTCAAACTCCCAGCTCAAGCAGGAGACCCTATACCATTTCAGACTAATGGCTGTCCAATCTCTTCTTAAAAACCTCCAGTGTTGGAGCATTTACAACTTCTGGAGGCAAGTCGTTCCACTGATTCATTGTTCCAACTATCAGAAAATTTCCCCATAGTTCTAGGTTGCTTCTCTCCTTGATTGGTATCCCTTCATTGCTTCTTGTCTTGCCTTCAGGTGCTTTGGAAAATAGGTTGACCTATTTCTTCTTTGCGGCAACCCCTTAGATATTGAAACACTGCTGCTATGTCACCCCTAATCTTTCTTTTCAAGGATACATGTAGAAGTATTCCAATCTCTACAATAAGCTGGCTCTCCAGAAGCATCTGCCCTTGACCCAACCTACTTGCAAGCCAACAAACAATCAAGATGGCAAACAGCAGCAGCAGACACCACAACATCCACAAAACCTTCTCTTTATCTCAGGCTTGTTGACTTGTCTCCAGTTCAGGTCACAAGACGACTTGTAAGCAAGTGGTCTGAACACGTGCTGAAGGAGTTAGTGAGCAATTAAAAGGATGGGGGTTTTTTTTTATGTGGTTTTTTTTTTCATGTTAAAATGCACATCTGCCTCCTAAATCCAAATTCTTCCAAAGATGATTCTTTTTTTCTTTTTTCTTTTTTGGACTAAACTCCAACCATGTGCCACTTTCTGTCATCTCAAAAGGCCTTTGGGGTTAAAAAAATTTAAACTCTTTTGTCAGAACCGTGGGTGCCACTAAGAGTACAATTAAAACAAAAGCAGATTGGATTTGTGCCCCGTTATTGTACAGGTATTCAGTTATGTTTGCAGAACGTGGCTAGCCATAAATTCACCATGCAGACTTGATCCATGGAACACACTAGGCCGGTGAGGGCAAACCAATGGCATGCGTGCCCAAAGAGGAATGAGCGTCACTCATTCTTCTTCCGGGTTTCTGGCGTTCATGCATGTGCAATGATCAGCTGGCCTTCATGTGTGCGGCAGTGCCAGAAACTGGAAGATCAGCTGGCCAGCTGATTGTTGCGCACGCATGCACACCAGTAATCAGAAGACTAGCTGGCTGGTGTGCATGCATGCGCCAGAAACCAGAAGTTCATTTCCTGGTGTGCACATGCCTACTGGGCAGTTCCTCTTAGCGTGCATGCACAACAACCATGCCGTCAATGTCTGCATGCAGCCCTGGGACATCCACCCCCTTACCAGCCAGGAGTGCTGCCGACTGTCGCTCCCTTGCACCTGCCTGCGTGCCTCGCTGCCGCCACCAGGAAAGGCCCCGAAGCAGGCAGGCAGGCAGGCATAGGGGAACGACTAGCCGGAAGTAGCAGCCTGGCCCAAAATGAGGCATAGGGAAGGGAGGGGCGCATGCATGGGGGAGTGCTTGCATTGCATTTTGGGGTTCAGGCATGCATGCATGCATTCGTGCGTCCACGCGCTTTGAGCACTCAGCACCAAAAAGGTTTACCATCACTGCACTAGGCTAAATGGTGGTCAGTTTTAGTTTGCAGTCTGTGAGCTTCACAAAAAGACTAGTTTGTACGTGTCTACTAAAAGCCACGTGTCAGGATAGCATCGTGAAAATGGATGCGCTTACACTATTTTCCAGACCCCAAAATGCAAGTTTATGAGTAAAACCTTGGAGGGATCACCTCTCCCTGACTGCATCAGTCTATCCGTCAGATCCAGCAAGAGGGCATGCTACACATCTCATTTACTTAAGTGCCACTTTCCTCCTGGGGAAACCACACCCCTGTCAACACTGGCATGGCAAGCCACTATACATAAACAGGAAGAAAACCCGGAATTCACTCACCTTGATGATGTCAAGTAATGAAAGATCCACAAGTAAACAACCAAGCTCAGACAGCATCAAGAACTCCAGTTTAACCCTGAGCTACAGATATTCTCTGGTGGGAAAACAAGAGAAGGGAGTGCTACTTATGTCACCTTGAGCTCCTCTCCAAAAGGCAGTGTGATAAATATTTAAAATAAACAAACTATTAAAAAACCAGTGAGGTTGCAACCTTATGCACAATTTTTCCAAGAAGCAGACCCAAATAATTAGACCATGCGCCAAACCCACTATGTTTGCTAACCTTCAATGGCCAAACAAATAGGCCAAACTGTAATTTATCATCATGGACTGGTTCACAAAATTTATTAAATTAATAGCTGGATTGATTTCCTGCACAGCATTGGACCCCAAACCTCTCGAGTCCTGTTTTAGCCTAATCTGCTATAGAAAGTTAGCACCCACCCCTTCTAGAAGAATGAAATGTTTTGAGAAATATTTAAAAAGACAGAATATTATATTTCCCCTAAAAGAGAAATGGAAATCTTAAGGGAGACAGAAACTCAGCCCCAGTTCCCTGCCCCCAGAAGATATTTTGGTGCACATTAAGAAAGACTGGGCCAGCCTATCTACAAGACAAAAGACCTCCAGCTCCAGGGTGATGGGATTAGGGCATTGGAATTAAGACATGACCCCACACCCCACCCCAGAACATTATAGGATTATCTAACAGCAGGGCTCACTGCATTGCAAAATTTCCTAAGGACGTTGCATCAGCCCAAAGTTCAACCAAACTTGGTTCAGACAAACATGACCCCACATGGCCCCATGGGAGTCTGACTACAGCCAACAGAATACATTTCTTGCACAGGAACAGGAAGTTCAAGTTCAAAGCCCAAGAGAGGGTATAAATAACCCTCTCTTTCAACTCCATGTGTTCAGCTACACCAGGACCTCAAACCCATGTGGTCCTGTTCATCAATAAACCATCTTTCCAATCAGTTTGCAGTGTCTTTCTCCCCACTTGGAACTGAACCAGATGGATATTTCTTCCGAGACTGCCATCCAGGGCAAAAACCAACTACTGGGATTTGTTTCCAAAAGAATCTGCCAGATATAGCACTTCAAAAATTCCATTCAAAGCAACAGTGACCCTGGCAGACAAGACCAGAACTAATGTCAAGGGCAACAATGCAGGGAACTCCAGCGTTTTTCAGGAAATATACATAGTCATTCTAAGTAATACCCCCGTGCAATAAGTTGGCTGCCAAGAAGGAAGCCAAAGAAATTGAGAAGCGCAGGAAGATTCCTGTAAAAGAGACCAAAGCCTTGTGTGGCCCAGCCTTTGTCGGCAATGACAAACATCTCCTCGTGGAAAGCCTGTGCATACAAGAGCAGGGCTCAAAACAATGCTTGTATTGTCTGGCAGAGGAAATGTGAAAGCCACAGATAGGCACTCCCTTGTATTTGTTTTTCATCGCATTGCACCCTTTCCAGGCAGCTTCCGATGATCCACTGTTGAAAGCATCCTAAGAAAGAACCACAAGCCCAGCTGTCTTGTAACACAGGAGAGGCCCCTAGTGACTCATTCGGACTGTGGCCTCACCTCCCATCACCCACAGGATGCCTTCTGGTTCTTACCAAAGGCCGCCCTCCTCCTCTTTAGAAAATAGAAAAGATCCTCCCTTTGTTACATCTTCCCCCAGAACGTGGCTTCTTTGAAGACCAACAGCAAGCACAACATCTGGCATCCATGTTGCCCAGGTTCCACTGGGTTTCTTCTTACTTTGGATCACATTGTCAGCTTCCCTCTCTAGGCCTTGAAGAAGGTTGCTCTAGAAACTTTCTCCCTTGC
>WNWU01000079.1:252309-266814 GCA_012654045.1 Ptyas mucosa
AAACTTTCTCCCTTGCCTCTCTAGGCCTTGAAGAAAGTTGCTCTACAACCTTGCTCCCTTGCCTCTTTAGCCCTTGAAGAAGTCTGCTCTACAAACTTTCTCCCTTGCCTCTCTAAGCCTTGAAGAAAGTTGCCCTACAACTTTTCTCCCCACTGTGGGCTTCATTCTCTTGACAGTAGCCTAGACAAATAATCCTGTCAAAGGCAAATGAGCTTAGGCAAGCAAACAATAAGGGCCAGAGACAAAAACAGTGGCTCTTATCTCTGCTGCGGCAGAAATTCTTGGTCTTCCAAGGTTTGCAGGACATCTAGAGTGCTCCTGCAATATCAGCAGTCCAGCCTTGAGGGTATTTCATTGAGACCTTGTCGCTCACAGACAGGGGTGCACTACGTATTATATGGAAAATTGTTTTGAGAAAGTCAGGTAGAAAATCCTCTCCCACTCCCATGCAGGACAATGGCCTGATTACCAAGGACTTCCCATTACCCCGAGCAACTGACAAGCAGGCCTCCGTTCCTTATCATTTACGCCTATCTACATCAGCGCACGATATTCACCTAGGAGAGCTTTAAAAAATCCTTTGAACAAGCTCCTTTCCTCACTACACAACTCTTGAATGAATGAGTCACGACGTGCCAACCTCCATCAGACTTCAAGGTCTCAGTGTACCAGACATCACATGACTACAGTCTGAAGAATTACCGTGCAGCACAAACGGTGTCCACTAACATTAAAACCGCCTTCGTGCCATGCTTTCTAGTCATCAAAACCTAGAAATAAGAGAACAGGGCTTTGGGGCTCAGGTGGAGTGGGAATATCGCAAAATCTTTTATTGTAGTGTACTGGATGATTGGATGGCATCATGGAATACTAGGGACAAGCAGACAGCAGAAGCTGCCACAGAACCAGCGCCTGGCCAGTTCTGCAATTTGTCAACTTGCCTAAGCAAGCCAGAAGGCTCTTTTGTTCTCTTCCTGATAATGAAACTCCTCCAGTGCCAAAGATAGGGCAGAAAAGCCAAGCTGCAGTCTGGCCCTGAGGACTCAATATGTTTCCCTGGGGATGGCCAGAAAGAGGTGGAGGAAAACAGAAGAATAGCAGCCTATTTGCTAAAATCTAGGCAACTAACAGGGAGATCCTACCTGTCAGGACAGGACAGCAACAACGCTTCAAGGAGGAACTGAATTGAGTGCTAATATAGATATATTTTTAAAAAGTAGTAAGGTGACTCAGTGGCTAAGGCGCTGAGCTTGTCGGTTGAAAGGTCGGCAGTTCAGCGGTTCGAATCCCTAGTGCTGCGTAATGGGGTGAGTTCCCGTGACTTGTCCCAGCTTCTGCCAACCTAGCAGTTCGAAAGCACGTAAAAAATGCAAGTAGGAAAATAGGGACCACCTTTGGTGGGAAGGTAAGAGCGTTCCGTGTGCCTTTGGTGTTTTAAGTCATGCCGGCCATGTGACCACGGAGACGTCTTCGGACAGCGCTGGCTCTTCGGCTTGGAAATGGAGATGAGCACCGCCCCCTAGAGTCTGGAACAACTAGCACATATGTGCGAGGGGAACCTTTACCTTTATGTAAAAAAATACATGACAATAAAGATAGTCCTTGACTTCTAACAGTTCATTTAGTTGTAACTGTTCTTTTGGTTCCTACAAGAAAAAAATAGGACAGTAGCGCAAGGTGGGTTGGATCCTGTCAGAAGAAAAAAAAATGGATCCAAGTAGAGAGGAATTCACAAACTTGTGAATTCAATGGCTGTTGCCCAGTGGGCGATTGTATTTTTATCCTGTGGCTTTCTGTGTTCCTAAACTTCTTCCAAGAGAAACAACACACACGGCCAAAGGACTGTTTATTTTTAAGGGATATAACAATTTTCCTAAGGGTGAAATTCAGGGGCTACAGGGAGCAGGAGAGGAGTTAAGTCTATTCTGCTGTATCACCCACAGGAAAATTTGCTCCCTCTCCTCCACTCTAAATAAATATTTAAGACAAACTGATTAATGAATTCTTTTGTCTTGTAAATGTCTGTTCTTCACCAGAACTCTCTTGGTCTTAAACACATGTTCAGTAGGATGAAGAGCAATGGTAGATCAGTGGAGGGGAAAGAGAATGTTTTTAAAAAATTATTCTTCCCAAAAACCTCACAAAAGCAGGTCTATCAAAAAGGAACAGCCATGCCCATCCAAACAAGAAATCATCAGCCTGCAGGCTAGATGATGGTTGTATTTATACTAAATCATGGTTTGGTTAAACCATAATTGGCTGAGTTCACAGTACATGCTAAGACACAAACCCATAATTATTATCAAGCCCCAGGGAAATCAAAGGAGATCCAGGCAGTTCAACTGGGTATAAAGATTCACTGAAAGCTCCAGCTCTCTACAAGAATCTGAACTAATAACGGTCAAAGCAACTTGGCGGTAGATAAGGAATTCATGGTGGGCTGGACTTACATCTCTTGTGGGTGCAAAGGCACTCATGACTGATGCTGCATTTGACCCTTCTCTTGAACTCAGCCTGGTCATCTTCTACATGCATGCTTGACTGACATAATGCATTAAGCACACTTAAAGGATTTTCCTCCCATTAACCAGAGCATAGACCATTCTTAAGATAGCAATAGCACATAGATTTATATGCCGCTTCACAGTGCTTTACAGCCCTCTCTAAGTGGTTTACAGAGTCAGCATGTTGTCCCCAACAATTTGGGTCCTCATTTTACCGATCTCGGAAGGATGGAAGGCTGAGTCAATCTTGGGCCGCTTAGGATCGAACTGCTGGCAGTTGGCAGAACTAGCCTGAAATACTGCATTCTAACCACTGCGCCACCACCAAGATGATGCCAAGGTTTAAATTTTTTGCCCACCTTTTGCACGCACACACACACACACACACACAAAGAGCAAGAAAAAAGAGTTTTACTCCAACCGCATCAAAGGACAAAAAAATAACACTCATCCTATTCCCCAGATCAAATGGGCTACCTATGCAAGGGGAAAAAATCCATGTTCCTAACATAGCATGTTGTACTGCAACTGCATTCTGCGAACCAAGCCTGTCTCATATTTGCACGCACACAGAATGAGCTTGTTCAACTTGAAGACTGTCAAAGAGAAGTCTGCCCACCAGCTATCCACCACAGCCTGTCAAATTGCAGACATGACCACTGTCTGATGTCTTCCAAATGGCCATCTTGGGACTACACTCCCAGCATTCCCAACATAGAGATCTACAGACCATCCTGTTTAGCAAGGCCAGAATATACAATCAAGATTAGAATAGACCATCAAGTATAGTTGGGATAACCAATGTATCTGTAACTTTTCAGAGGAAGCTTGGAAAGAGGTCTTTTTGAGGTCACACCAGCCTTCTGACTTGACCATGCCACCCTGTTCACTGTCCTGGCTGCCAAGAAGCAAAACCCTTTTTTCCCCTCAACAACAGACCACTGACCATGACTATATATCCATAAGGCTGAAGCTGAGCCACAATCCAGATGTTTAGCACCACAAGAGTAGATGCTAAGGACTTGACCTTCTTCCCTGCTTGAATCAATTTCTCTTTCTTTTCCTCAAGGCAGCTTCTCTTCCTTGAATTGCCATGGTAAACCCAAAATATGGGTTGCCCCATGATGAGCCACGGTGGCGCAGTAGTTAGTGTGCAGTGCTGCAGGCTACTTCTGCAGACAGTTGGCTGCCTGCAATTTGGCAGTTCAAATCTCACCAGGCTCAAGGTTGACTCAGCCTTCCAGCCTTCCGAGGTGGGTAAAATGAGGACTCAAATTGTTGGGGGGGCCATAGGGTGACTCTGTAAACTGCTTGGAGAGGGCTGTAAAGCACTTTAAGGTGGTATATAAGTCTAAGTGCTATTGCTATTGCTAAAATATGTTTCTTTCAAACGATATATTTTAGCAGAAGATTGACTGCCCCTTTCCTGCTCTCTATGGCCTAATAAACTATAGAGCAGGGGTGTCAAACTTGCGTCGTCACGTGACGTATCGGGGCTATTTTTCCCCTTCGCTAAACCGGGCGTGGGCGTGGGCGTGGCCAGCGCATGACGCATCCAGCCCGCGGGCCACAAGTTTGACAGCCCTGCTATAGAAGGAAAGCTGTGGTGGCGCAGTGGTTAGAATGCAGTACTGCAGGCTACTACTGCTGACTGCTGGCTGCCAGCAGATTGGCAGTTCAAGTCTCACTGGCTCAAGGTCAACTCAGCCTTCCATCCTTCCCAGGTCAGTAAAATGAGGACCCAGATTGTTGGAGGCAATATGCTGATTCTATAAGCTGCTTAGAGAGGACTGTATAGTACTGTGAAGCAGTATAGAGGTCTAAGTGCCATTGCTGTTGATTCTCTCCTCTTACAAGGCAAGGAACAAAAACAGCCTTAAAAACATCAACAACCATCTTTCACAAAGTCCAGGACAAGCCCCGCTATTGTTGCGTGCATAAAAACCCCAGCAGGCTCAAGGGGCAAACAAATCTCCCTCCCCCAAATTCCAAATGCTGTTTAGAGGAAAGCTGAGTCCCAACACCAACCCTGCCCTGTTGCATCCCAGTTGTGAAGCTTTACTGATCACAGCTTCTGCTGCCAGTCACTCTCCTCCTTCCTTCTGCCAGCCGACTGATGTTCCCAAGACACCTTTTCCGCTAGCCATAGGGGACCGAGCTCCACCGCAGGCAACAGGTCAGCGAGCAGGACGCTTTGATGCAGAGGATGCAAAAAGCAGGAAACTAGCCAACCGGTCAAGCCACTTGCACAATGTAAGGGTCATGCTGTTCCAGGACACAAGAGTCTATGGCTCACCTAACTGCTTGGTGGCTCATGGCCCGCAGATCAAAGTCGGCTTGTGAATGCAAATTTCCTCTTTCCCCTGCCCCCCCCCACCTCCCAACCAACCCCCTTTGGTATTTATGCAGTCCGCTGCTGCCCTGGCAACAGGTTAGCCACAATGACAACAAAACAGGCTGAAGGAGAGTCTCCCACCTCTTTCGGTGCCGCCGTTCCAAGCATTGCGCAAAACACCAAGGAATAGCAGTCTTGTGAAAAGGGACTGGAACTTCAGCCGAATGGGATGAAAAGAAACTGTGCACTGCAGGTTGCAAGGCACAGTGAGTTCATCACGATGATGTAATAGGCGAACGACAAGGCAGATCACCCTGGGTTCACATACCGTGCAAATAAAAAGTTTGTTTTAATTGGGATTTACTGACCAAAGCACAACTGACACGTTAAGCAGTTTATGAGACATAAAGGCTGGATCCATACAACATATGAAGCCAAAACCAATCAAATTGCATGGTAGCTTAATGATGCCGTTTGTGCTTCCCAAAAACATAGGGTGTTCCTACAATTTCCGTGTTCTACCAATTTGGACAAACCATACTATCACTGTACCCTGTTTGGTTCCTGATTTCTTGCTCCTGACAACATAATTTAAATGTCTTTCTCTTTCAGGTCATCCTTAATCCAGAAATCAGCAACCAACATTTAGCAATCTTCATATTCATGACTGAAATCGAGGTCTTTTTCCAAAAGTCAACAAAGAACCTTCCAAACCCAATAAGGACCAAATGCAGTAAAACAGTATTCCAATATCTGAAGGGCTGCCACAAAAGAAGAGGGGGTCAACTTATTATCCAAAGTACCTGAAAGCAAGATAAAAAGCCATGGATAGAAACTAACCAAGGAGAGAAGCCACCTAGAACTAAGGAGAAAATTCCTAAGGGTTAGAGAGCAATCAACCAATGGAATAGCTTGCCCTTTAGAAGTTGTGGCTGCTCCATCACTGGAGGCTTTCAAAAAGAGACTGGATAACCATTTGTCTGAAATGATAGGGTCTCCTGCTTGAGTAGGGGGTTGGACTAGAAGAATACTAAGGTCCCTTCCAACTCTGTTATTCTGACTTCTTTCCATCTGGCTCAGTTTCAGAAACACAGAGATTCTGGAACAAACCACATAGACATTATCCCATACTATGGCAGGAAGTATAAATATCAAAGCAATGGTATTTCTAAATAAGATGCGTGTTACTTAAGTGTAATTCAGTGTGGAATCTACTATTCTAATTTGCAAGCTGCTTTACGCTGTCGGGAATTATTATTATTATCTACTCCAGCATGCTGGCTGGGGAATTCTGGGAACTGAAGTTCAGAAGTTCTTAAAAGTTGCTAAAGTTAAGAAACACTGTTCTGCGCATTCAGTATTGTCTACATCTGGAATCCTCTACATGGTTTTTAGCCACAATTTCCATCAGCCCCCAACATTGGCAAGACTGACTGGAACACGCAGTCCCAAATATCTGGTGGATACTACATTGTTTGTCAAGATTTACACTAAAAAGCAGCAGCAGCAACAACAGTCCAAGAGCAGAAACAGAATTCTTTTGCTATCATTTATTTCTACTCCCCAAACCTCTGGCTTTCCAAAGCAGAGATGTTTACAACTCATGGCCCCCAAATGACATTGCCAAAGCTCTCAAAAATAAGCTAACAAAAATATTTTTTTAATGTGGGAGAAGGCGAAATTTATTAAACATAAGACTGGAAAAGTAAGTATTTTTGCTGGATTTAATTTTGATGGATTGCAAATGAGATCGGATCTCCTATTTGTCCTGATTTCACCCACTATTGGTCATAGTATGGCCCACACCATTACAGGTTAAAATGCAGCTGCAACGTTCAGAAAAGTTTATTTTTTATAAACTTTTATTTATTATTTATTTTTCACACTTCTAGACCACCTCGCTCCCTCAGAGAGAGACTCTGGAGTGTGTCCATTTAATATATAGTCCTCAAATAGATACATATCAGTTACCGTGTTTCCCTGAAAATAAGACCGTGTCTAACATTTTTTTGAACCCAGAAATAAGCGCTTGGCCTTATTTTCGGGGAGGTCTTATTATTTTGGGGGGCGTCGAACAAGACGGAGCTCCTCTTGCCATCTTACCTGATTTCCAGCTCTGTCTCCCTAACCCTAACCAGTGGAAATGGTGGGGACCGGCGCTGCACGCTGGGAGAGCTTATTTTCAGGGAGGGCTTATTTTAGTGCATGCACTCAAAAGCCCAATTGGGTTTATTATCAGGGGTTGTCTTATTTTCAGGGAAACAGGTTATTAAACTGATAGGAACAAAATACAGCTGTTGTTTGATGGGAGTTATTGTTTGTCACACAGTCAGCCAAATATTCCGACTGGATTTGGCATTTTTATCCACTTATAGAGTCCTTCCCAAGGACCTCGGATGGCTGAGGTAGATGTGTTAAAAACAACATCACTGGATGTAAGCTGTTCCAAGTAAAGCTGCCTTTTGCAATTGACTGAGGTTGATTTTTGTCAATGCCGATGTGCTGTTATTATCACCATTATCATTATTGCTTTATCTGTAAATTGTATAGAGCCCTCTAAGGTTGAGGAGATGGGTCCAAATTGCAGTTTAAATGAATAAATTATCCCGAGGAAAGACGCCGCTGCTTTCATGAGCTGTAGACAAGTACTCTACAAACTCCTTGTACCCTTTGAAGCACCTTTTTGCCTTGGAGTCCAAAGCAGGAGTCTCCAACCTTGGCAACTTTAAGCCAGCTTTGCTGGCTGGGGAATTCTGGGAGTTGAAGTCCGCCAGGCTTAAAGTTGCCAAGGTTGGAGACCCCTGGTCCAAAGCACTGCATGGAGTATCCCTTCAAGATAGACCAGGGAAGGACTCTGAAAATGTTAGCCTGCAGACCACATGCTGCACCACCGGAGACCGATGGCCCTTTCCCCGCACTGTTGTGATGATATGTATCAGCCAAAAGACCAACAAGGGAAATGGAAGCGAGTATTAACACTAATGTGTCCTTTTGTTGCCAAGATCTTTACTGGAAAGTAAATTCTGCTGAACCTGCTCCCAAATAAATAAGCTTATGACTAAAGCACTAGAAATTACACACAAGGATTAAGACGAAATGAAAAACTGTTGTCGGCAAATTATTGCCAACTTTTCTTGCTGCTCACTGATTGATTCTTTTCAGAGGTAGTGGGGGGGGAAAAGTGAATGGAAATTTCCAGACTTTTACAGTACTTCTGTACCGCAATGATATGGCTGCTGCAACCACCATCTAGTTACAAGAAGCCTGTCCAAAACCTTTGCAATATCTCAAATGCAAAATGGGCCAAAGGAAAAGTAGCAAGTCCCTGCCATATTTTTAAAATTTCTTGAAGAACAGTTTCTCTACTTTTTTTTTTTTTTTACAATTCTTTGATCCCTTAATTTGGGGTGGAGTCGGGGCGACTAAATGGAGCTGAGCATTTACTGACCAGATGCCCTTCCTGATGCCTATTTAGAGTTTGCAGCAGATATTTTCTCTTGGAATCCTGATAGAGAAACATCTGTCGCTGCCTGGGATTGAACTCTCAACCTTCTGAGTGAGAGGCAAGCGTCTTCACATCTAGGCTACTGCGCTGCCCATTTCTTGAAAAACAACACCATGACAAAAAGCAAAAATATGCATCTTCATTAATTGTGTGTAAGCTACCATATTTAAAACGCTCCCTCCCCCGCCGCCAAAGAATAGACTTTGAGGCAAGCATCTTCTTAGAAAAAGGCCCTCAGCATCCTTTTTTCACTTGCCAACTTCGGCTTAAGAATCTGGAAATAATCTTCATAATAAGAACACTTAAAGTTTAGGTTTAAAATCTGGGGCAACCCAATTAATGTAGCAAATGTTTTTTGGGATCAATTCACGACACAATCAAAGCTCTACCTGTGAGCCATCACAGGCCTCTTTAAACGGAAGCTTTCTGCATTTTTGATCTTTTCTGGGTCTGAATGTCTTCTTTTTTCTTTTCTTTTTTTTGGGGGGGGGAGGATGCAGACAGATGATTTTCTGCAACTGTACATGCTTGACTCAGCTCTGCTGTTGTCAAACTCCTAACTGAAAATATATGTCTGCAGTCAACAGCAACCAACCATCTGCCTCTTCCATCCAGCTGTGTAAATGGGCTTTGACTTTTCAAAAAAAAAAAAAAACCACCTTTGCTATGGACCCACAGAGTAAACAGCCTTTTCGGAAATGCCTTCCTTTCTTTTGTGTTTTGAATTCAAATTATTCCGTTCCCTAATAATAAACGCATTTTGTATTCAACGTGTGCTCTAAATTTCTACCTGGAAAAGCTTTTAGGTAGCAGTGAGCACACTGATGAAACGAGACAAAATGTAAAATAGCAGCAAACATGCTGAAGCAAACTTCATACATTCTGCTTGGATCTGACAGCTTCTACCCTTAACTGGATAATCCTAATTCCCCAATTCTACTCATAGGAGATGCTATGTTGACTCAGCCTTCCATCCTTCTGAGGTGGGTAAAATGAGGACCCAAATTGTTGGGGGCAATAGGCTGACTCTGTAAAACCCGCTTAGAGAGGGGCTATAAAGCACTTTGAAGCGGTATATACCGTAAGTCTAAGTCAGGGGGTCAGCAACCTGTGGCTCTGGAGCCGCATGTGGCTCTTTCACCCCTCTGCTGCGGCTCCCTGTCACTCAAAATATGCATCACAACCGCCAATATGCGACACCTGCCGGCACACCATTTATTGAGCTTTTCAACCCCCGGGAGGCCAACCATGGATAAATCCAAGAAAAGAAAAGTTTCAGAAGAAGACAGAATGTTTAAGTCAACTACATATGCTAGTTTTGTGGCCGCTCAAGAAATAGTCAGGCACGGGAAGGGTTTTGTGGCTCCCGGTGTTTTCTTTTCTGTGGGAAACGGGTCCAAATGGCTCTTTGAGTGTTTAAGGTTGCCGACCCCTGGTCTAAGTTCTATTGCTATTGCTAACCAAGGCCAGAATTTAGCACAATAGGCAAAGCAAGCCATTTTCTGCATTTTGCATCAGGAGCAGAATTTAGGAAAAGTCCCTTCAGGAAATCCAGATGCCACAACAGATAAGCTAGTTAGAAATGTGGCTTTTCCCTCTGGTGGGGTTTTCCATAGACTCTTAAGAGGAGAGGGCAGTCTCCATTTTTGTCTTCGGCCTCTGTGTTTTTTCTCTTTCTGAGGCTGGCTGAAAGCGAGGTACAGGCCAGGCCTCCAGCCAACAGCAACTGGCCTGGAATCTAGAGAATTTGGACAGCAAGCTAAGATCCCTGGAGCTGGTTGCAATATGGATTCTGTTTCATTTCATAGCCTGGGATCTGGAGTGTGTGAATTTGCTCTGCCGTGGGTATTGATATGAGTTTTTGGCACCAGAGTAACAGCAAGCATTGATCTTCTAGTAACTAAGACCAACCTCTTTTTAAAAAAAGAAACATTGTTCATTCTTTCTCCCTATTTATTTACATATTTGTAACCTGCCTTTATTATTTTTACAAATAACCCAAGGCAGCCAACATAGCCAACATGCCTTCCTCCTCCTATTTTCTCCACAACAACAACGTGAGGTGAGTTGGGCTGAGAGAGAGTAACCAGACTAAAGTCACCCAACCAGTTGGCTAAGGTAGGACTTGAACTCATGGTCTGCTGCTTTCTAGCCTGATGCATTAACCCACTAAACCAAACTGACTCTCCCTCTCAATTTTAAACAGGGCAGCTTATGCAGATTTCATTAATGAAAAAGCATGTGATTCTTTTTTTTTTGTCATGATATTGTTTTTCAAGAAATCTTGGGTGTTTTTTTTTTTTAAATATGGCAGGGACTTGCTATTTTTTTTTTCTCTTGCCTGTTCTTTATTTGAGATATTACAAAGGTTTTGGACACCTTATGAAAAGGATGCTGGTTGCAGCAGCCATATCACTAAGGTACACAAGTATTGTAAAAGTCTGGCAATCTAAGTCTCTATATAAAACAAAGCTCTAGAATTAGATTTCTTAGAAAGATCTAATGGTGTTCATTCTAGGACCGTGATGGCGAACCTATGGCACACGTGCCGGAAGTGGCATGCAGAGCCATCTCTCTGGGCACGCCAGCCATCGCCCGTTGCTTTTTCAGGTTCTGGTCTTCATGCATGCGGGAGCATTAAAAACCAGAAGAGCAGCTCTCTGGCATGCATGAGCGCACCGGGAAGCTGAGCTGCATGCCAGCCAGCTGGTCTTCGTGCATGCATGTGCCCCAGAAACTGGAAGACCAGGTGACCAGCACGCATGTGTGCACCAGAAACTAGAAGCTCAGCTTCCTGGCGAGCACATGTGCACCAGGGAACTGCTCTTCCGGTTTCCAACACTCCTGCACCCGCGCACTGTGGAGCTGCTCTTCCAGTTTCTGGTGCTCCTATACACACGTGCACGCTCCCGTTTCGGCACTCGGTGCCAAAAAGATCAGCCAACAGTGTTCTAGGACAAATTTTCCATACCTGCCTCCTGCCAGGTTAGGCTATTGAAGAGGTCTCTCTTCCCTGGTAAACCAGTGACAAAGAGGACTTTTGTAGACTGAAGTGGTCGGTAGCATCATACTTAGGCAACTGTCCTCAGAAGCTTCAGGGAGAGAACCACAGCTATGGGAGGAAGGCTTTGGAGACTCCTAGTACAAACACTAGCCATGGCCCAATCTCCATACCCTAGATCGGGGTGTCAAACTCCAGTCCATGGGGTGCTTAGATCTGACCCATGGGGCCGGCCTGCAGTACCTCTGCCAGCGGAAACGGAGCTTACGAGGGTTGCAGGCGGCCCTCCGTTTTCTCTGGCAGAGGGTTGCAGGAGGCCATCGCATCTGAAAACGGAGCTCAGGAGCCTGTTTTCGGTGGCAGAGCGCTCGGGTCCCGACACGAATGTCAAGCTGACCAAGCCCATCCTGGCCACACCCACCCTGGCCCCCCAAAGTCAAACACAAACCTGATGCGTCCCTCAATGAAATCAAGTTTGACAGCCCTGCCGTAGATATATACTGAGCACCTCATTATAAGGTTGATTGCTCTTCTAGTTCTTAAGGAAAGATGGTTTCAAGCACTAGAATTAGCCAACTTGCCCAATGGAGGTTGATCGGTAGTTGTGAAAAATTAAACACATGTTACAGCTTAGACACAAACCTTATCTAAAAGCTTTAGCTCTGTTTAAGGTGCTTAGAAAACTCTAAGCTTTTATATTTGTGACAAGCTGTTTAACTGATCTATGGATTTAAGGTTGGCTTAAGCAGCTTAAAGAGCTTCAGGGCTTGGATATGATTTAATATGCTAAAATATGATCTTCTCCCCACTACCCAACCTCCCCCCCCTGAAAAAAAACCTCTCCAAAGTTTAGGAGGAGAAAAAAAACCTCAAAGCAAGTAAGGGAATTTCGAGAACAACCAAACTTGACATGATGTATCAAACCCATGTATTCATTAAAGAAACGTAGTAGTCCACAACTGGTTTGGTTCATACATACCAAGCCACAACAAAAACTAAGTTTACAGAGCAAAATAGATGTGTGCGTATTACACAAACCCAAGATCCAACTAAGTACAGCATGGTTCAGTAGTGCGTAAACCCAGTTCACGTTCAAATATGCACACAATAACTCACAGTCTGCCTAATTTTCACTTAACTGGCAGCTTATAGCTAAGTACAATATATGAAGATGAGGAGTGGGAAGAAGACTTCTAGATCTTGGATTCTTAAAAAAAAAGAGAACAGTATTATAAGCATTGTGGTGGAGGTCTTTTTCCTGATCTACACTAATGACTGCAAAAAGGAAATGTGTTCAAGAATTATGCCCAATGTCCAAAATAGCAAAGCACATATTTGTGTGGCTTTGAGACTTTCTAATTGCAGAGTCTGTTGAAACTGGATGAGCCAAGAAGTCTTCCTTCACATTTCAGCCCAAATTTCTTGACTAACCAATGTAGCCCACCAATAAAGCTATGGCAGAAAGAGAAGGAGGACTGGTCTACGAGGCTTATTGGATGAAACGGAGCTAATCACTATCTGTTAGCCTAATCTATTTCACACTGCCAAGAGAGGAATTTTGTACATCACCAAGGTGAACTGTTGTTCTCCTTTTTGTGTTTAAAGTGTAATAAGAAATCATTATTTATTTTAAATCTTCTCATCCATCAGGGCAATTCAAAGCTCGTTCAATTGGCACCGCATTAAAAGTGCTAGACGTTTATAGTGTAATTAAAGAAACTCAATTAGTAAGGATTAGTTTTCAAACTTTCAGAATCACATTCTAGTTACAGTGTTAAGAAAGGCCAGCCTGTCATTTTCCTTGCCCAAGGAGGAAAACTCAATGTTTGTGATCAATTGATAGCCACTACACAGGTTTTTTTTTAAAAAAAAAACAATAACAATATGTGGGATTTGTTCTGCTTCCAATTAACTTGGGCAGGGCAATCACCATTTAGATGTTCCACCACCAAAATAACAGTGGATCAAAATCAACCCACTTCCATTAACCTAAATGGATTTTATTAATGTAAATCTGATCATTGCAGAAGGTATAATAATAAAAACAAACTCAAGGCCAGTTGGATCTACTGATCCAAGGTTGGAAACTAGAATACAAGTGAGGTCTAGCTCCACCTTAAGCATAAAAGCTGGCTAAATAACTTTAGACCAGACCCTCTCTCTCAACCCAATTCACCTCACAGGATTGTTGTTGTGAGGAAAACAGGAGGAGGAACAAGTATTAAGCCTTGAATTATTGATAAAAATAATAGAGGCGGGTTTAAACATCTGAAACATAGCCTTCCAAAGGTTATGTGAAGAAAATCGTTATCACCACCGGTATTATTTTAGAACCACGGTAACTGGTTGATAGGAGTTCCCATATCATGACAAGAATTTACAATATAGCATTCCCCAGTCTCACTACACTTTTCCAGAATCAATTCCCAATGTTTTCCAGCTTACCTAGGCATTGCTAAGATTCCCATGAGTTAAAATCTATCTGGTGGGAAAGAGTCCAAGATGGTGGGATTGCCTAGAGCAGGGGTGTCAAACTCGATTTCATTGAGGGCCGCATCAGGGTTGTGTTTGACCTCAGGGGGCCAGAGTGGGCATGGCCAGCTCGACGTCACTCGTGTCAGGGGCATCTGTGGTGGCCTGAATGCTCTGCCAGCGAAAACGG
Organism: Ptyas mucosa; assembly: GCA_012654045.1. Taxonomy (NCBI): domain Eukaryota; kingdom Metazoa; phylum Chordata; class Lepidosauria; order Squamata; family Colubridae; genus Ptyas; species Ptyas mucosa. The sequence continues at coordinate 266,317 of WNWU01000079.1, forward strand.
GCTCCTAAGCTCCATTTTCACCTGCCTTCTGCATATGGCCTTCTGCAACCCTCTGCCAGCAAAAACAGCAGCCTTCCTGAGCTCCTTTTTCACTGGCAGAGGCACCGCGGGTCGGTCCTTTGCTGTTTCCAGGGCAGTCCTGCGGGTCAGATCCTAGCACCCATGGACCTTGAGTTTGACAGCCTTGGTCTACAGTGTTCTCAATTCGGGGAGTGGGGAGCACACTGGGGATCTGCTTCAAAAGTCTTTGCACACCACCTACGAAACTTTTATGTTCTATAAATGAAAGCAAGCACATAAAAAACACATATGCAAACATACATTACATACATACACAAACATTATCTATCTATCTATCTATCTATCTATCTATCTATCTATCTGCATCTCTCTCTCTCTGTGTCTATCTATCTCTATATGTATATGTATAAATACACAAACATTATCTATGTATCTATCTATCTATCTATCTATCTGTATCTCTCTGTCCATCTATCT
>WNWU01000079.1:266824-281066 GCA_012654045.1 Ptyas mucosa
CTAGCTATCTATCTACCTGTATCTTTCTTTCTCTCTCTCTCTCCCTATCTCTATATGTATATGTATAAATACACAAACATTATCTATCTATCTATCTATCTATCTATCTATCTATCTATCTATCTATCTACCTATCTATCTACCTACCTACCTACCTATCATCCATCTCTTCAACTTCTTCATGAAAGCTAGCATCATTTTATGAAAACTATGGACCCGACTGTTGAGAAGAGTTCCTTAACAGAGCTACAGTACATCAATCAAGATGATAATTTTGCAAGGAAAATGCTTCTGTTCACCTAATTAACTACCTGGGTAATTTACAGCTAAGGATTTAGTAACCTGCAATTCAGCCAAAAACAATTACTCAACTTTTGATGGTTAGGCACCAACATCAGTATTGCTGCCAGCAGTTTCTTACTGGAAATAAGGCCAGGTGGGTTTTTTTTATACCATGCAATTCCATTACATGTATTACTTCTGCTGTTCGGAGCCCCCAGCTTTCCCCTAACCTAGCGATCCCAGATGCCTGACGGCGCCCTTACACTGGAAACAACACTAATAATTCTACCAAAATTATCCTGATTATGTCTTGCAGTTACAAGCAAAAAATTCAGGGGTGGGCTTCAAAAATTTTAGCAAGGGGTTCTCTGCCCGGTTACTGGGTGGATGTGGCCATGGTGGGTGTGGCCATGGTAGGCGTGGCCTAGTCTGCCTCCTGCACCATGGCGGGAAGGGTGTTTTTGCCCTCCCCGGGCTCCAGAAGCTTTCCTCAAGCCTCAAGCTTCCCGAACTTCCGGGAGGCCTGGTTTTTGTCCTCCCTGAGCCTCCGTGCATGCCCTGCACTTACCTGCATCCAAAACAGGCCACATGAGGACTCCTGAGGGGAGGGGCGGGTGGGAGGGGCCAGCCAGGAGTGGGATTTGAGGCTTCTCCGAACTGCACAGAATCTTAGCTAGAGGTTCTCCCAAACCCCTGCGAACCCCCAGCATCCCACCCCTGAAAAAAATCACAGAAGCTGCCAAGACTACTGATATTGTAATACATTAAAACACACTTGCGGTAACTACGTACACTAGGCTAAACTGCTTATAAATGTACTAGGTAAAATCGCACACACAATACATACAAAATTTTGACCTAGTAATTTGCAAGTAGCTGACCAAACAGAGGACACATTTCCAACTGAGAAATGAGTGGATGGAAATGAGAGTGGACAATATTTGTTCATCCCTATCTTTTAGGGAGAGCAAAGGTTTAATCATCTTTTCCTTTTCTAACAAATTCAAGATAAAGCAAGAGAATAAGCTCTGTCGCGTATTTTCTAGCACATCTGGGAAAGTCTGATGACCGTGTCTCAGTTGGTAAGTACAAACAATAGTAAACATCTTTGATATTTATTCATTCGTTCAATCATTCAATTTCTATCTCAATCCAAATGACTCTGGGCAGTGAAGATGATCACCACAATTAAAATCATAAACACACAAAAACAGTTACAACGTTCCACTAGAGCTAGGTTTACTTCACATTAATCTACAAAGGGGTTGGTTTCCTTTCAGTTTGGCTGGTTGTGTGAACTCAACTACTGTTGTTTAACTTAGTATGGGATATGAACCTAGCCAAGTGTCATTTGTTAAAGAAACTGCAAATAAGCAAACCGTGCCATAGAGTAACACATATGAATCATGTTATACTGTATTCCTCCTTCACCATCAACATTCAACATATCCAAAGCCAACTCAGAAAGTTCTTCTAATTCCTAAAAGTAGTTTTTGAGGGATAGGAAGCATCACTTTTTTTTCTGTCAGGAGTTCAATGCTATATAATTAGCTAATCCATAACATTGGGAGCAGATAAACTCAAATTATTCTTTCAAAGACTAATATAAACACTGAGGCACTCATACTGTGGATAGCAACTGCCCCCTCTAGACCAGAGTTTCTCAACCTCTACTACAACGATTAAGATGTTGTTGATTCCAACTCCCAGAATTCCCGAGCATGCTCGCCCACACATCTTAAAAGTTAAAGAGGTCGAGAAACATTGCTCGAGACCTTTAGCAACCAAGAACAAGATCCAAGCTTAGAAATCAGCATATTTTCCCTCTCGTCATTCTTCCATTACATAACAGGGCAGTAAAGAATCAAGATGTACTAACTAAGCCAAAAAAAAATATAAAATCACAGTTACTACTTTCTTCCAGATCTGTCATGACATGTTTGCTTTTGTTAGCAAGCTGCATTCCAAGCAAACGAAAAGCACTGGGAATTTTGCTCTTTTTTCTTTCAGTGTTCCTGAAAGGAGTGGGTTTCCTGGGACATGCTTGAATTAAAGCAACATTCCTCACATTTTTTGTTTGTCTTAATTGCTCAAGTGGTCACTTCCTCCTCAAATCCACCCTGGAAAGCTGACATTCCCAATTGAGCCTTGGAAATTTAAAAATGGGAAACAAAAATAAATGCACATGTCTGGCATCAGGGAAGGCAATCAAGAACTGAAGGTCAAATGAGGTTCTGTTTCTCCATATATTTGTTTCTTTGAAGGATATCCATCAATTTACCAGAAATTTGGACTTCTCCAGTGGATCTATCATATCATCTTGAACCCAATAAGCATAACATAGAACCGTGATGGCGAACCTATAGCATCCATGCTACAGGTGGCACACAGAGTTCTCTCTGCGGGCACGCCAGCCAGCTGTCACCCCAGCCCAGCTGCAGCACGCATGTGTGTGTGCCTCCTGCCAGCCAGCTGGTCTTCAGGTCTCTACCACACATGCGTGGGGAGCGGTGCGCATGCGGGGGACGCCCATGCGCATGTGCAGAGGGGCGGGGCACATGCGGGAGGGTGCAGGTTGGTGCAGGAGGCTTTCTAGGTCCAAAACAGGGACGGGGATGCACAGATATGCATGGGGAATGTGCACACATACATGGGGCGAGGCGCATGTGCAGGGGGGCACTCACGTTGCATTTTGGGGGTTCAGGCATGCACAGATGTGCACGCTTTGGGCACTCAGCACCAAAAAGGTTAACCATCACTGACACAGAACATAGAATAACAAAGTTAGAAAGGAATTTGCAGGTCTTCTAATCTGAGCCCCTGCTCCAGCAAGAGACCCACTCTGGGCAACTGGTTGTCCAATCTCTTCTTAACAACCTCCAGTGATGGAACACCCACAACTTCTGGAGGCAAACCGTTCCACTGATTGATTGTTCTCACCATCAGAAAATGTCTCCTTAGTTCTAGGTTGGATCTACAATACCCTTCTCTTGTCAGTTTTGGGTGAAGACAGAAGTGGGCAACCCTCTAACCTGCAGGCCAGATATGACCTACACTGCCATGATTTTGTGACTTTCTCCTCCCCTTCAGGAACCTGTGGGGATCATTTATTTATTTATTGTTGCATTGTTATCTCACCTTTATTGCTTTATTAGTAACTCAAGATGGCAAGCACGCATAATGCTTCCTCCTCCTCCTATTTTCCCCACGACAACAGCCCTCTGAGACAGAGGGACTGGCCAATAGTCACCCAGCCAGTTTTCATGCCCGAGAAGGGACTAGAACTCACACAGCCTCCTGCTTTCTAAGCCAGCACCTTAACCACTACACCAAAATGGCATCATGCCACTAAAGACACCAGCTCTCCAATTTACGATGCAGCAACTGGCCTGGTTATGAAGAATATCTATTTATAAGGTCACTAGAAGTCAAAAATGACTCGATGGCACGTAACCAAATCAACCGGCCTGGGATTTATTTATTTTTTAAAGAAACAAAAGGAAATATGAACATTTTTATTTGAAAACAAAATTCCAACACTCAAAAAACATGGATAATGTAGGATAGCGGGCACAGCACAGAAGCTTCATGGCAAAGCCAAGTCTCCTTTGCACAAATGCATATGTCAATACCAACTTTGCATACATGCAAACGGCAATAAAAAATACATGCCAATATAGACTAAGACAAATGGTTTTCTTCCACATTCGAGTGCAGCCCAAATGAGACAAGATCTGCCTTGTACTGCCTCTTCTAACCAGATGTGTGCAAGATGTACCTGTTTATCGTAGCCATCTTTTCTTCAACAGTATTAAGAAACTATGGCGGCTTCAGCAATAACAATGGCACTTAGACTTATAATACCACTTCACAGTGCTTTACAGCCCTCTCTAAGCGGTTTACAGAGTCAGCCTATTGCCCCCAACAATCTGGGTCCTCATTTTATCAACCTTGGAAGGATGGAAGGCTGAGTCAATCTTGAGCCTGGTGAGATTCGAACTGCCAAATTGCAGTCAGCCGGCAGTCAGCAGAAGTAGCCTGCAGTACTGCATTCTAACCACTGAGCCACCATGGCAGCACTTCTTTAAATGGGATGATCCACTGGAAGAACCTGAACTGGAAGAAATAAGTCTTGAAGAGCGACTTCTGATAATCCTCAACTTACAACCAGTCCTTCAGCAACCATTTGAAGTTACAGTAGCGCTGAAAAAAGGGACTTACGACTGGTCCTCCCACTTACAACCATTGCAGCATTCCCACGGTTCACATGATCAAAATTTGGGTGCTTGGCAAACGGCATGTGTGAGTTCCCAAGGGCCTCCCCAGCCAGCTTCCAACGAAGTCAACGACAGAAGCTAGACTCACTTAATAACAACCACGGCCAAAAAAAAAAAGTCATACAAAAGGATGTGACGGACTTAACGAACTCCTCACCTGGCCACGGAAAGTCTGGTCCCAATTGTGGTTGTAAGTCAAGGACTACACCTGTACGCTTTTAAACTCAAAACGGGATCCAAAATATTTGGGACAAGCTAGTGGAAAAATGAGAACTTCTCCAAATCGAAGCAATTTGAACATCACACAGTCTGTCCTGGCAAGGAACTGAGTTGCTTGGGAATTGAGGCTTCCTCTTGAAGTTCATCGTGTTTTGGGAAACAACAGGCCAGCAAATCTTCCTGACCCAACCCAACCAAAAGTTTATTGCTATCGAACTCCAAGACACACAAAAATGCAGCCTGCAATATTGTGCAACCGTGCTCAAGTTCACATTTTCCTAATGCTTCAGGGAACAGAATGGAGGCCCAAAGAGCGGCGAGCAAAATCACTGTAATTCTATGAAATATAACAACAATAAAAAGAAATCCCAGCCGGGGGCCCAATCCACCTCCAGCTGAAGTCCAGACTCCTGTTGTCTGGCAACACTTGGGGAACAAAGAGCATCATTAAAGTTCCCTTTCCTTGTTTCACCTATTGTCCTAAGCTACAGGATGGTCGGTTTCTTTCTTCTTTTTTTTTAAAGTTTTTTATTTTGAATACATTAAAACAAGAGACAAACACACAACATTTAGACAGATATCACTTTTTCCTACAGCTACTTTGAAGTGATCCTTTCCTGCTATTTACGCATCTATTTACACATATTTTAACTTTGTCTTATTCAACAATTAGTTTTCCATCCTTCTTTATTTCGTCTACATTGTACCTTGATCTTCAACGTTTTTCTCCCCTCTCTCCTTTATTCCCCTTTCTCATTTTTCCTATTCTCCAACCATTCATACCATCTACACCACACTTTGTAATATTCTGTATCCTCTTTCTCCTTGAGTTCTTTGGTTAATTTGTCCATCTCTGCGCATTCTAAAATGTTTCTAATTAAATCTTCTTCTGATGGTGGATTTTCCTTCTTCCAATTTTGCGCATAGACTATGCGGGCTGCCGTCAGTATACACACACACACACACACACACATACCCTGGTGTGGCCAGGGGGCGTGGCCAGCTCGACATCACTCATGTCGGGGATGCCTGTGGTAGCCTGAGTAGTTTGTCAGCGAAAATGGGCCCCTGAGCTCCGTTTTCAGCTGCAGTGGCCTCCTGCAACCCTGTGTCAGTGAAAATGGAGCTTGGGAGTGCTGCCTGTGGCCCTTGTGAGCTCCATTTTTGGCTGCAACAGCCTCCTGCAACTCTGCCAGCAAAAATGGAGCTTGGGAGGGCCGTGGCCAAGCACCGTTTTCACTGGCAGAGGCACCACAGGCCGGTCCTCCACTGTTTTCAGGGCAGATCTAAGCACCCTGCGGTGAGTCTGACACCCCTGAATTATAGCCATGAATTATAGCTTATATACAAGTCAACTATGGCTTGTTAAAGTATGGACTGCTTATCCAACTGTGTGTTAATTCATTATATGAAGCGACCCAATAAAGCCCGTGGATGTTCAGTGCATGGCTACTTACCGTGTTTCCCCAAAAATAAGACATCCCCTGATAATAAGCCCAATCGGGCTTTTCAGTGCATGCGCTAAAATAAGCCCCTCCCCCAAAATAAGCCCGGCCTGAAAATAAACCCTCCCTGAAAATATTTAACCGCATGCACAGCCGGTCCCCGCCATTTCCTCTGGTTAGGGTTAGGGAGACAGAGCTGGAAATCAGGTAAGACGGCAAGAGGAGCCCCGTCTTGCTCCACGCGTCCCAAAATAATAAGACCTCCCCAAAAATAAGGCCAGGAGCTTATCTCAGGGTTCAAAAAATATATAAGACATGGTCTTATTTTCGGGGAAACACAGTAGCAATCACCCTTAATAGGAACCTTCTGATTGTTACATTATAATAGGGAGCTCCAATCCCTTGGAGCTAATTCTGCCTATTGCTGCCATCTGCCAGGGTCCAGCTATTTTCAAACTCAAGGTTGACTCAGCCTTTCATCTTTTCGAGGTAGGTAAAATGAGGACCCGGATTGTGGGGGCAATAAACTGACTTCGTATAAAAAAAGAACACCGCTTGAGGGGGCCGAAAGCCCTACTAAGCAGGTATATACAAAAGTATGAAGGCTATTGCTTAACGCATTGTAAGCTGCCCTGAGTCTCCGGAGAAGGGCGGCATATAAATTGAACCAATAAACAAACAAACAAACAAACAAACAAATAGTTGCATGACACACTGAGATACTAGCAAATATAAGCAACTACACTGCCACATTTACCTCCGCCAGGCAAAACTCCAGGCACGAACCAAGCTGCCTATTTATGAGATGCATCCGCCATGCAAAATGCAAATTTCCATGCATGAAACACAGCTGATTAACAATGAGATGCATGACATCATACTGGCTCCTGGGTTGAGAAAGAGGGAATGATCCCAAAATTCCCCAGCGATCTTCTGTAGCTGAAGTTGAGGGGGTCAGAACCTGGATCTTTCTGCTTCTTGTCTAGTCTAGCACTTTCACCAGTAGATCGCAAAGATTCTTGGTCCGGAGAGAGACATTAGTCCAATGATCTCTGGAGAACTTCAGTGGTTGAAGGGAGACCAGAAGCTGGATTCTCCGGTCATAGTTCAGCAGCACGTTCCTTGCAACAGAATGATGGATTTGGAGTCGAAACAAAAGAACGGGCCACATTACAGGTGGTCCTCAACTTACAACCCTTTATTTAGCGCCCATTCGAAGTTGCAACAGCACTGAAAAAAGTGACTTATGACCGTTTCTCACACTTACGACTGCTGTTGCGGCATCCCCATGTTCATGTGATCAAAATTCAGATGCTTGGCAACTGATTCATATTTATGATAGTTATAGTGTCCCAAGGTCATGCGGAAGCCAGGTTCTCTTAGTAACAACCGTGTTACTAACAACTGCAGTGATTCACTTAACAACTGTGGCAAAAAAGGTCATAAAAGAGCCTTGGTGGTACAGCGGACTAAGTGCTGTTATGTAGCACTTAGCTGCTAGCTGCCTGCAATTAGTGCGAGTTCAAATCTCACCAGGCTCAAGGTTGACTCAGCCGTCCATCCTTCCGAGGTAGGTAAATTGAGGACCCAGATTGTGGGGGCAATAAGCTGACTTTGTAGAACCACCGCTTATGGGGGGCCAAAAGCCCTAATAAGCAGGTATATACAAAAGAATGAAGGCTATTGCTATACGTGCATTGTAAGCCGCCTTGAGTCTTCGGAGGAGGGCGGCATATAAATTAAACAAACAAACAAACAAACAAATAAATAAAATGAGACAAAAATTACTTAGCCACTGTCTCACTTTAGCAACAGAGATGTTGGGCTTAGTTGTAGTTGTAAGTCAAGGACTGCCTGTATCTCATGAGCTTCCCTTTGATCCTGACTCTCTCTCCTAGACCCTAAATGGCTTCACCAACCATGAATCATGACTCATAATTCAACTACAATTCAGAATTGTGGTTATCTTCATGTGGAACTGATTATTTTTCCTGGGCTAAGGAGGCACTAGAACTCACAGCCTCCTGGTTTCTAGACTGGAACCTTAACCACTAGAGCAGTGTTTCTCAACCTTGGTAGCTTGAAGATGGGTAGACTTCAACTCCCAGAATCCCCCAGCCAGCAGCGCTGGCTGGGGGATTCTGGGAGTTGAAGTCCACCCATCTTCAAGCTTCCAAGGTTGAGAAACACTGCACTAGAACAAAATGAGTCTAGAAGTAAACTTAAATCATGGCAGTGTAATGAAAATTACACATTGTTTGGAAACAAACACAGTTGTGAAACCTACCGTAAGAATGTCTTCAATGTGTTATTTGTCAGACAACACTGTCCACTGAGAGAGCAGGAAGCCAAAAGCCTTATCGTCGTTTTATTGGCTACATAGACTAACATATAATTTTTAAAAGAAGAAGGGGGAGTTAGTAGTTGCCTAACTCTAATTAGACAATGTTGTTGTTTTTTCCCCTTAAGGGCTTGACACACATTCGCTGTTTGGAGGGAGGAGGGAAGCCGCAATTACAAAGTTTGAGAGACTCTGCCATAAAGGGAATTTTAAAATTAAAATATCCCCCTAAAGAAGGGGTTTGTTTAAACGCCAGCCTTGGAATTGCACTGAATAAAATGTGAATGATTTTAATTTCACTGAATTAAAATCATTCACTAAGCAGTATTAGAGCACCAGCCATCACACCCTGACTGGCTGTGAAAATTTCACACTGTCGAACATCCCTCTCTTCCCCACTGTTAACAAGCAGTTTCTTATCTCTAAAGGCATCGATGCAGCAATTGCAAACACTGCTAACCATTGCTGGATATCTTGGTCACTGGAACATTCCAGCCAGAGACGAGCTGTAATCCAACCGAACAGCACGTTTTCAAGTAAACAGCATAAAATCCATCATCAATAATTTGTGTAAAAGCATATTCTGTTACTACAAGGGGCCAGCATGTTCCTGGTAACATCGGACACCTCGGCAAAGAGAAAATTTATACTGCATGAGCCGTTGTCCATTTCAACAAAAAACATGTTAATACGAACTCTTTTTACTAAGTATTCTAATGGATGACAGCGATATGAAACAGTAGGATATTTTGGAAATGCCCAGCAGCTGAATACAGCTTGCAAAAATCCTAATTGCCATAATGAGAATGCACACACAACCTCATTTATTTTTTTCCATTCCCTGAACTAGTTGTAAGAATTAGTACACTCTGCTCTTAACTTAATCCAAAATTGATCAGCTAAACTGGTCTTAACTTGAACCACAATTTGCTCCGTCAAGCCAAAAGTTGTTTCAGGAAACAGAATTAGCAACAGGTACAGTTTATGCAGGTGAGCACCTTGAAATACAATTAAAATATTTCAAAAAAACTGGCAGAAATAAAAGGCAGAAAGCTCAATTTAGCAATACTTGCAAATCCTTCTCCCCATTCAACTTTTGCACTGCTACCCAGGGTAGCTCTTGTGCCAAGAACTTTACTAGTGCTCCTTGTTACCAGAAGCACCGAGAGGGGGGGAAATGCTGGAACCTGACCAACTCAATCACATGTCTTTTTCTTTCTTTTTTTTTTAAAGATCCAGGTTAGGAAGACACAAACACTTATGTTTTGGAATCTAAAGAAATACGAGCCCTCCTATAAGGTGTTTCAATTTGCTAGGAAGCTTTCCAATGTGGGGGGGTGGGATGGGACCCACAGAATTTCCTATTAAGGAGAATCTCCTTAATTCACTAAATGACAGCTCAACCCTAAAGTTACATCTGCCTTGCTATTTGTTATGCCAATTATCACCCAAAAATGGCCCAGGCCAGATTGTATACTAGGAAGTCCTTAAGGCTTTTATTTTTATTTCCCCTCTTTTCCCTCCACACAGAGAACACCACTCTGCAGTCAGTCTGCTACAATCAGAGCACTGCAACTGTCTCAGACCCCAACAGAAGAACCTCAGCACGGATGGCTAAAGAGAGACAGAAGGCAGGTATGACAAGCGATGAAGTTGCTAAGCAAAAAGATTTCCAGGCAGTAGCTGGAGGTCGTTCATTCGTTTGCTGCAAAGTAAGATGCTGGAATTTGCCTAACCCTTCCCCCCCCCCCACAAACACAAACACACACACAAACACACACCCTTCCTCCCCACCTCCACAACCAGGAGAGTGAATACTCTTCTGTTCTCCAAAACCTAAATGCCATTTAAATGTCCGTCATCTGTCATACGTGGAAAAGCTACAATTGCTAAAAAAAATAATTAAAAAAATTCAGGTAAGCCCGCTGAGGCACAGAATACATGCTTTGCTGGGCATCTGATGTGCAGAGCCATGTATCAGGAGCCGATGATGCCATGCTTTCAGGCTAACCATATTCTGCGGCAACACACACAGCCGTTAAAGAAAGGGGGGGGGGATGCAAAACTAGAGGGAAATGCCACTGCTCCATTCAGCTCCTCGCATCCAGTGGAAATCAAACCTTAGCTCCCTTCCAAGAAGCAGACCAGAGGTTTTACTGCCCCTCCTCTCCATAAGGACACCCCCCCACCCCCACCCCAGATATACAAAGGCCTCTTCTCCGATCAATTGACTAAGGGGATTGGGGGGAAGAAATAGATTAAAATTCTAGATGCACCCACCCTCTAACGACGCTAAGGCCATGTGTCTCTCTTTTGGGGCGACTTGAATCAGAAACCAGCATCATCGCAAGAGGTCGGCAAATGTTATTTTTACCGGTTCTCCCCCTCCTCCTCCTCCCCCTCCCTCTCCCTCAGGCACAACTCACAAGGTATCTGGAACCCAGGCTAAGTTTAAAAGCAAGACAAGATCCAGATGCAAGAGGTTCAAGGGATCCAAGGGGCTTAGTTAAAAGGCCTGCACACCCTTCCCCGAGCACCTTGTCCGTCTGTCCGTGGGCCCCCCTCCCCCATTTCCACCCCACACAGGCCTTTCAGAAGCAGCTCAAAGCTGCAGGAGGCAACGAAAGGGTTAACCTCCACCAATTGACACCCGCAAAGGTTACTTCAGGCCCTGAGAGCAAAAGCTGGATCCTATCAGCTGTGCTGCACAGCCCACTCAAGGGAATAGCTGCTTCTCTCTCCCTCTCTCTCTCTCTCTCTCTCTCTCTCCCTCCCTCCCTCCCTCTCTCTCTCCAGGCCACCCAGAGAACAGCCCCTCCTGCAGGACACCCCCAGATGCAGGAGCCCATTCCCAAGTGACCACCACCCCCCCACACACACACATACTTCTCCACTACCAAAAATGGAATCTACCCCACCCCCACCCCTCCCCCGGGGATCCTTCCCCAGCAGAAAACAGCCACTGCAACCGTGCCAACACACTTTTGACAAGGGCACAGCCTCACGCAGGAGGGCAGGCAGAATAAACAGGAAAACACCTCTGGCTTCCATTGCCTTACTTACCTTTGTGGTCTAGCTTGCAACAGCCAAGCCTCCTCTGGCATTCTTTCCTTTTGGCGGGGGAGGGGGGGGAGATGGAGGGGGGAATTGGCTGCCTGGTTTCCTCCTCCTGGAGGAGGTGAGATTCCTTCCAGCGATCTGGGGATGGGATCTCTCTTCGCCAACACCTGTTTTGGGCAGGCGGGGGAAGGGAGGGGAGGGGGGGTCGATCGGAGAAGAGAGACTTATCGTCAGTTGGCTCAGAAGGCGAGCAGCCGGGTCATTCCGGGTGGCCGTCAGAGCCCGATGCCACCCCAAATCAAGGCGGGGGGGAGGTGGGGGTGGGGGGGATTCTGGGGGGGAGGGAGGCGGGGGGGCATATGGCATCTACAGCCATAACAACCACAAGGGCCCAGCCCGCTTCCTAATGGGGGAGATCTCGCAGTTTTGTGAGCATGCTCCACAGCTGGAAATCGAGCCTTCCGCTTGTTTTTAATTCTTCGGGATCAAAAAAATAATAAATAAATAAATAAATAAATCACCCGAGCCCGGGAGAGGAAGCAAAGAAAGGCGGCAAGGCAGCCGCCGAAAGCCTCTTCCTGACGCTGCTGGACAGCAGGGAATCAAATCCAGCCCGGAACAGCCGCAGCATAATCGGGATCGGCCGCTTGCTCCCGTTGTTGTGGTGGTGGTGGTGGAGGAGGAGGAGGAGGAGGAGGAGGAGGATGATTTTTTTAAATATATAAAAATAACTAATGATTGCAACTGTCTTGCTTATCCGGATGTTATTCTAGAGATGATGGGCACGAATCACAATAACAACAGCCAGCCTCTTTGCACTCTTTTCTCTTCCTCCCTCCCCCCCCCCCTTTCCACCCGCTTTCTGTGCTATTTAGGCCTTTGAAACGTGGTTGGAAGCCTTTTAAAGCTACAGTACCACGGATTGGCAGGAGGGAGGGAGGGAGGGGGGTCTGCTTTAAAGGGGAGGGGAGGGCCGGCTTGGGAAGAGCCACAAGCCAGCGGGCGCCACGAAGGGCGCCGTGGGTGGTGAGGGGGGGAGGAGCCACCGCTCAGCCCAGCCCCGCCCCTTGGGAAGGCAGCAGTCCAGCACGATGCCCAGGCGCCTTTTCTTGCCCGCGTTGGGCGCTTCCCGGATCGCGGGCACTGGGTTTTGTTTGCATCCGCCCTCCCTTCTCTTGACCGCTCCACCAGTACCCTTTCCTTGCCACGGGGCTTTTGCAACTCGATCCGGCCACCACAAGCCTTCCCGCAAACACGCTTCACACACACACTCACACACACACACACACACAGGGTGCATTAACCCGTTTGCTCTGGCTCGGCACCAGATACAGAAGCACAAAACGCAACAGCGGGGCAGGAGTGGGGGGGTTCCCACATTTTTTTTTAAACCATTAAAACAATGTCACGGAATCCGAACGAAGCCGCAAGGTTTGTTAAGACGATCGGGGCAAGCGTGTCGTGTGAACGCAAAACCCCTGCTCTCTCGGGGGAAAGGGGGGGCGGGTGGATGGGATTTGCTTTCCCGGAATCACAGGCTGGATGGAAGCAAGGTGGAAACCAGGCAACCTGTTAGCTCGGGAGTCATTCCCACGCGAGGTGGAAGGCAGGGGTTCCACCAACACGGGAATCCTGCGGGGCTTGAAAGGTTAACACGGGTTCGCGCTACTCGCAGGCGCCCCAACTCCCTTTTAAAAAGTCGATATTGTGAAGCGTGTGCACCAAAACGTAACACGTAGCCAGGCACTGCTGTTTATTTTACCCCTGCCCACGGCATTTAACGTAGCATACTTCCAAGCAAAAAAAACATACTATAGATACAGAAGGATTCGTCTCTACAGATCTTCAAGACGCTAAGCAAGGACCCTTATAAAGTAACTCACGGCGGACGGAACAACTTCTAAAGCAGGCGAAGTTCAAACCAGCCATGGGCACCCAACTACCTGCATACTCTCCCTAAAGTGCATTAGAATAGAATAGATAGAACAACAGAGTTGGAAGGGACCTTGGAGGTCTTCTAGTCCAACCCCCTGCTTAGGCAGGAAAGATTACACTTTGCTTCCGAATAAACACCCATATTCGATACATAGCAGCGTAAACCTCTCATTTCCAGAAAGGAAGTCCTGCCGCGTTTTATTTGCAAAAGATCTCATCCGCGATTACATTTTTTTCTCCCGACGCGTCCTTTTTCTTTCTTTCTTTCTTTGGCCGACAGCGCAAGTCCTCTCAAAAAATAACCCAACATTCAGAAACGAGACAGAAAAATATACAACATTCAGCGGGGTCACCGGTAGCTCACCAGCCTCCGGACTGAGAACTAGAGCCTTGATAACAGTTTTAGCCCGAAGTTGGTTCCACACACGACTTTAAGAGGTCGGACTCGACTCCGCAGCCCCTCGCGGGGAACCCGTCCGTCTTCCACGGCCCATGTGAGCCCCTCGCAGGGACGCGCGACGTGATGGAAACATCCCACCCACCCTTCTGCCTCCCCTTCTCTCCAGGATGTCCCCGAGTTCGGATCGCCAAAGCCCAGTTTGGGGAAGGGTTCTTTCTTTCTTTCTTTCTTTCTTTCTTTCTTTCTTTCTTTCTTTCTTTCTTTCTTTCTTTCTTTCTTTCTT
>WNWU01000079.1:291209-308289 GCA_012654045.1 Ptyas mucosa
TCAATTCAGCAGTATAACTTGGGGTAGAGATGGCTGGTGCTGGAAGTCCTGGAAGGGGCGGGGAAGGGAAGGGCCAGCCAGCAATTTAATTACTGGTTCACCCGAACCGGCCCGAACTGGCTGAATCCCACCACTGCATGTGAGGTTTCATTGCCCCTCTTTTATTAAAAAAAAAAATCTTACACAGGCAGAATGCGGTATTGCAACTGTAATCTTCTCCCTGCTTCTTGCTTTCTCCTTCTCCTTCTCCTTCTCCTTCTCCTTCTCCTCCCCCTCTCCCTTCCTCCCCCACCCCCTCCTCTCCCTCTCCCTCTCCCTCTCCCTCTCCCTCTCCCTCTCCCTCTCCTTCTCCTTCTCCTTCTTCTTTTCCAGGAAAAGACAATGACTAGAAAGGGAACGCCAAAACCTTTGCACATATTTGGATTGGAAGGCCCTGGAGACCCCAATCTGGAAACACCTCCAGAAAAGCTGGCCCAAGTCCTGCTCAGACATATTTCAAAGAGGGCTCGTGTTCCTTTCCTTTTGTCTCCCTCACCCACCCGCACCAAAGGGCAGGACTCCAGCACAGAGCAAAGAAAGACCAAAACATGTCTTGGCGTGGGAATCCCGTTTTCCCTTCCTGAATTTGAAACAGCCTTGTGGGATTTTCCCGCAGGAACCCCTGAATGGGGTGCTTTGCTTGTAGAATGCAAAATAAGACTTTGGCATCTGCATTCGACATTCCTGCTTTCTAAAGTCGTATTATTTGGCTTTATCTCTGGGCCATAGTTGCAAAGAGAGAAAGAAGAGAGAAGTGAGGCAGAGGGAGGGAGGGAGGGAGGGAGGGAGGGGGGGGAGAGAGAGAGAGAGAGAGAGAGAGAAGCTGGAAGTAGTAGAAGTACATATATTTTCCTCTTTTACCATTTCCTCTTTTTTCCTCTTCTTTTTTTTAAAATCAAAACCTCACTCCTATTCCACCCTCTTGCAATCTTTTGGCTGGATCAGGAGCTGCAGATGTGAGTTCCACATACATCCAAATAAGAAAGAAGACACAAGAAGAGGAACCCAGCTGAGTCAAACTAAAGACTTCTCCTCTCCAGCATCCTGTTTCACACAGTGGCCAGAGAAAACCCAAAAGCAGGATGTGAAAGTCATCATCTACTTGGGAGTATTTGCTCTCCAACAACTGGTATTTAAAAAACATCCTGCACCGTGCAGCCTGCTCTTGACCCTGGAAATTCCTTTACTAAACAGTAGCTCACTATCCTAGGTAAGTGTCATGCTTGAGCTAGGTTTGTTAACTATACCACATGCAATTAGGTAAGGTCACACATGAATGGCTAGTCCTAAACCAGATGCGCTCGGTTTTCTTTTCAGGCAGGAAAGACACTGGATGATGATTCGAAAAGGGATGATAGGAAAAGATAAATCAGTTTCCGCTGACAGTTTGTATTGAATTAAAATGAAATGTAATTAATTGAATACAACTGATATGTTCATTTCCTCTTTGGATGACATGAAGAGTTGCACTTTGATAGCGATTATGGAAGTGACTCTGAGGGGCTGTATCCAAGGTTTTTGAGGGCCACATGCCTTAAATTAAGGATCTGTACCGCAAACCATGGTTTCCAAACAATTGCCTACTACATCCAAAATGCTAAATAGGAAAATCACATTATGAACCGAGTGGTCTCTTCCTTGTTTAAAAGTGTAATTTTAAGTGACAAAAAATGGGATTCAAATTTTTATTGCTCCCTTTTCAAACAAAATGTTTTTTACTACCGGTTCTGTGGGCGTGGTGTGGCTTGGTGGGCATGGCAGGGGAAGGACATTACAAAATCTCCATCCCACTCCAGGGGAAGGATACTACAAAATCCCCATTCCCTTCCCACTCCTGGGGAAAGGATATTGCAAAATCTCCATTCCCACTCCACTCTGGATCCAGCCAGAGGTGGCATTTGCCGGTTCTCCGAACTGCTCAAAATTTCCACTACCAGTTCTCCAGAACCTATCAGAACCTGCTGTATTTCACCTCTGCTATGGCTTCATTATATGCTGCTGAAACAATGAAGCAGGGATAGGCAACCTACTGTACGCACCTGTTCTTGGCCCTTTAAGCTATCTCTGACTGTTCCCAAAAATTGGTAGAAGAGTTTCCTGCCACTTTGAGATACAGAGAACATGAGAACGGTAAGGTAAACCTTAAAATAGGCTTAGCATGGTTTTTTAAAAAAATACCCAGCCTCATGGACCATTTCAAGACTTTTGCGCTCCACTTGTCCAGTACTATATCTGATTATGTATCATTAATCACCATCTCTTGCTAGTCTGAAGATCCCAAATATATTTATCTTGGCTCTGATTTGATAAGGCTTTCGAAACATAGCAGCCACGTTTCACTTCTCCCTCGTGATATTAATGCAATACAATTCTTCCAATGTTGCTCTCTTTTTTACTAGCAAGTTATTAGCATCATGCTCTTATTTATTGACAGCAAAGATAGAGGCACTCTACTTGCCATGACTCACCCAGACTTCCTCCAGTCGATGAATGGATTTTTATATACCATCAAAGGCTGTGGGATAGGACGACAGAAGGATTAAAATGACCATGGAAAAGCTATGCCAAGAGAGGATCCTGTTTTTGTGGAGCCTTTTGTGGGGTCTTCTTCTTGATTAACAATGGGCAGTTGGCAGAGTTTGTTTAGTTTCAAGAAAAGTCAGATCTGTTTGAGGCAACGTCTACGTCTATCTCTTTGAGGTTAACCAACTTGCTCAATTAATTCAGTGGGGAACTAGAATGGTATGCTAAACCCTTGGAATTGGCTTAAGCAGGTCATGGAATCAGCATCCAGGGAGAAATCAGAAAAGACAGGGCCCTGAAGAAGAAGAAGGTGTTAGCTAGCGAAGAGTGATATTGTAGTTGGTTGATGATAACTACCAACTTAAGAGTGTTTTATAAGCTGATTTGACAAGTTCATGAAGGAGAAGATTAATATATGGCTAGATTATATATAGCTACTCACTCGGTTTAGAAGCAGAGACCTGATTTGTACAAGATGCATGACTGAGTCAAGGATAATCCTAGTACATCCTGCAAACCCAGACACTCAGGCATTACCCCTCCAAATCCCCTGAGTTCCAAGATTAATTATGGGATAATTCACCTTACCTAGGCTTCCTAGTATTATCTGCAGCCAGGGGGAAAAAAAGAAAGTTAACTCTAGGTTAATACTCCCAGCCCCTAAATATGAGCAGCCTTAAAACAAAATCTGTGATAAATGAAGAAGAGGAAGAAATCCGAAACTTAGCTTCCAAATTTGATGCTGCTGGGATGGGAGACCCAACAGATCCGGGAGGATGCTGGTGGAAAGCCCAAAGAGGCAAAGACAAGTCAAGAGTCCCACAGTTTCTGTCTTCTCATAAATATGACAATCTTAACATAATCTGTCAAACAACAATATGTTACATAAAGGACTGAAAAATGATAAGACGCGATAACCCTTAAAGGATTTTGCTGATTAAAATGGAGTGATAAAGCCTTAAAGATTTGATTAGAGAGATTGAGGTGAGATATTGGATGAAGAGGTGATGGTGTTTTTTTTTAAGAGAGCTGTTAATTAAACTGTTAGTGTTGATTATATTTTCTGGAGAAGAAGGGGAGTTTCTTTGTTCTTTTGCAGTTGTTTGTTTTTAAATCATATTTTTACCTTATGTAGTGTGTATTACTGTAGTGGGTTTCTCTGACCTTCGTTACTGGTTCGGAACTGTGAGCATGCGCAAATCCTCCCGCGGCCACCACTACCAATTCACCCAAACCAGGACGAACCAGTAGAAACCTACCACTGCTGTATTACTTTTATTTGTGTAACAATCTTTAACAAAAATATTACCCAAAATATTGATAAGGACAAAATCCATCCATGCATGGCTGAGCAATATTTTGGTGGCTAAGGATCGTGCAGCATTTTCCGAACTTCTGCCTGTCCCACTTGATAGAGATAGAGATACACTACATTCATGCTTCTCCAGTTCAAAACAGAAGAAAATCATGCTTTTCATTTTCAGCAATTATTCCTAAAGGGTGCTCTCCCAGGTACAAAAATGGGTAAAGATAATCCATGGCCTTTTAGCTTCAGCTTCTCCTTCTCTCCTTTATTCAGTCACCATCCACACGATTGCAGTTTTGTTTTGGTTTTTTTGTATCCGAGCAACTAAAGGGAAAGGAGCACAGAGAAAATGGTGCCCTCACACCTGCATTCCACCACCAAATCACTACCATTTAAATACACATTAAGCCACAATCAGCTTTAGCACACTAAGGTCCATTTCATTCCTCGTCTAAAATTCAGAAAACCTTGTGACACA
Organism: Ptyas mucosa; assembly: GCA_012654045.1. NCBI lineage: Eukaryota > Metazoa > Chordata > Lepidosauria > Squamata > Colubridae > Ptyas > Ptyas mucosa. Next base: position 295,556 of record WNWU01000079.1, read on the forward strand.
GGAACAGCATTTCAGTTGCAAAGGCAGAACCATTTTTAGCAATAGCAACAGCACTTAGACTTATATGCCGCTTTACAGTGCTTTACAGCCCCCTCTAAGTGGTTTACAGAGTCAGCCTATTGCCCCCAACAATCTGGCTCCTCATTTTACCGACCTTGGAAGGATGGAAGGCTGAGTCAACCTTGAGCCGGTCAGGATCGAACTCCTGGCAGTCGGCAGAATTAGCCTGCAATACTGCATTCTAACCACTGCGCCACCATGGCTCAGAGAATTTAGAGGCAGAGGATGCCATAAATCAGTGAATTCAGCCAAAATATCATCATCATCATCATCATCATCATCATAAGTCGACCACCTGATCAGTGGGTGCAGCAAAATTTCACAAACTGACTACCTACAACGCCATGACCGTGTTGCTAAGATCATTCACTGGAAATTGTGCCAGAAGTATAGATTTGAGTACAGCAAAAACCACTGGGAACATCAGGTCGAGAAAGTTTTAGAGAATGAGAAACTCAAGATCTTGTGGGACTTCAGGATTCAGACTGACAGGCACTTGGTCCAGAACACACTTGACATAACAATAGTTGAAAAGAAAGAAGTATGGTTCATTGACATTGCAATACCTGGTGATGCACGGATTGAAGATAAGCAGCAAGAAAAAATCACAAAGTACCAGGACTTGCAAATTGAAGTTGAGCAACTGTGGAAAAAGAAATCGTGTGTTGTCCCGATTGTAATTGGAGCCCTTGGAGCAATACCCAACGGGCTACCCCGCTATTTAGAAATTCTAAATTTATCGGACTTGAACATTTTGACTCTACAAAAAACCACCTTACTTGGAACAGCTTACATCCTCCGACGATACCTTAACAGTTCCTAGGTCCTTGGTTAGGACTCGAGCTGCTGAGCTATTAACCAGCCTCAAAGGCTGTGAATCTCACTAAAGACTAACCAATAATAATAATAATATACATCAACAAATTGCAGATTCCTGCAATAACACCAGCGGAACTTCAAAAAACTGCGCTACTTGGAACATCGTACATCTTAAGAAGGTACTTGGTTGATACCTAGGACGCTGGCAGCCAGCCGTATCAACCATTAGTGCCAGTCAGTGGTATTTGTGATGCATTTTTGTTGACTTGCGTTTCATGTTTAATGAATAAAGTAAATAATAATAATAATAATAATAATAATAATAATAATAATAATAATAGCCTTTATTGTCATTGTACATAATCTATGCAATGAAAATGGTTTAGCCTCTACTGGTGCAATCCATAACAGAAAATACATGACAACATGAATAGTATAGAGAATAATCCTTATACAAGGAATTGGGGGGGGGGAAACTAGTCATATGTTTCCATACGTACGTGGTGTGATTGTGATTTTGTTAGGAGCCCATGGGTAGAAGCTGTTTTTATATCTGTTTGTCCAGCTGGCTATACTTCGATGTATTCTGCCCGATGGTAAACGTGAAAAGAGACACTGGCCAGGGTATGAATCATCCCTAATTAATTAAACTAAACTAAAATTAAACTATCATCAACAGTATAGCACCCGTCGTTATTGGCATATGATCCAAAAGGGATCGGTCCTGGATGGGATTCCCAAGTGTGGAAATGAGTTCCAAGTTCTATTCTCGTTGTCTATTGTTGCTTCTTTAAACAAAGCAAAATTAAGAGATAAAATTATGCTGCAAACAAAGGAACACCAAGTTCACTTTCTAACGGGATACAAATATTACCTAGCTATTTTGAATTAGCAATCTGATCAACAGCCCAGTTATGAAATAGCATAGAATGACAATTTCAGTCCGAGACAAAACACCTCCACAAAACATGAACAAATAATTCATTTTGGCTACACAACTGATAAACCCAAGAGTCAAATCGACCTTGGGAATAAAACAAAAAAAGTAACATCCACCTCCTTCATTTATCATCACGTTAACATTCGTCTCTCATCATTTCACGAATTATAGTATGATCTGATTAGTTTCCAGCGTAATCTGATTGAAGTCTAGTCTATACCGTAGGTGAAACTAAAAACACAAATCAGGAGAGCAAGAGTATTACCAGCAAGGCTAGATTTTTCAGGCCAAAAGTTGCATGGATTCATGCAACGCACTAAGCCATTCTTTGCTGACCAAAGGTTACTGAAGGAACTGCAAGTGGCTAGCTTCACACACAGTAGATATTAAGCCATGATCTGAGTAAGAACAGACAAAAAGTTTTTTCTCTCTCCCAGTCTAGACCCATCTCATTTACTTGACCAATATATGGAGCTGCCATCCACCATATATTTCTGTCTCCAGTGAAGAGTAACTCAACTGTAGGATTATGCCTGTAGGGTAAGTAGGGTGTTATGAACCTGCTGCCCTCCTGCAACGTGGTCCTGTCACTCATTTAACTCTGTCTAAATGTTGTGATTCCTTCAGTGTCACTGGAGTGAATTCTTGTGCTTCTCAGGCTTAGCGACTTTAATACAGTAGTGGCCAAAATTGTGGAAACCTTTTGGGAAAAGAGTATTTTCTAAAACTAGCTAATAACACCACTTTTTTTGGGGGGGGGAGTAGTACCATAAAATTATATCTCAAAGGAAAGATAATTTAATCAAGAACATAATGCAATAACGTTCACAAACATCCTTGAAAGCAAGCTTGAAAAAACTGAAGCCTCTCTTACAGCAGAATGTTACCCTGGGGGAAAAAAAATGAAAGAAAGGTTTCCGTTTAATATTACTGCAAATACAAAAGCACCTGGGAGAGCTGCAACCTGGAAAATGGTCAGGATACAAGGATTCAGGCAACCCATTCCAAGCTCTGATCAAATCAGAGCTATCATACTAGCAGCTGCAAATCGAGAGCCTGTTTGGTCTAGTCTAGTAGTTTAATACCTCAGGCTGGAAACCAGGAGACTGTGAGTTCTAGTACCGCCTCAGGCATGAAAGTCAGCTGGGTGAATTTGGGCCAGTTGGTCAATTCTTGTTGCAACCAATTGATCGACACTCACTTGAGGGTGCGGGTAGGAAAGGCACACCTTGCAATTGTGGAAAAACACGAGGAAGAAAATTCTAGCAGCTGCGAAGAAGAAAACCAACAATCAACACTGTCTTGCATCTTTGACCAGTTTGACTTTGAAACCTATTTGTTGAGGAGTTAAAGAGTTTCATGGCAGAAAAAGAACATTCTAACTTGGGTAACATTTCGAAGTATTTTATTTTAATGGCAGTTGTGGGCTGGGTGACTGCCAAGACTTGGCAAGCAAAGTTAAAATAACAAAAATTACAGATCAAGTGTATCAAAATTACAGATCAAAACACCTAGCCAGTACTCCAAACACTGGCATCAAGTTTTGCAAACAAATGCCAAGGGGAAAAAAGTTATACTCCACTGGTACTTAATATTAGTTGGCTGTCAGAAAACCAACTGGTAACAACGCACAGATCTTCTGCATCTAACATCTTAAATGCTCAATGCAGGCCCCCATTACTATGGAAGAGACAGGCAGGAAATGATATTGTCCTCGTTCGGGGTCTACCAGCCAGGATACCTATTTTGAATGCTTCTCCAATTATCAAAATAAACATGCAAAAAGTCCACAACACAAAAAAGACATCAGGGAGACAGCTAGGACAAACATTAGATGCTCCCATTCTTCCTGATACACTATGTATCCTTGGACAAACAATATTTTACTTGTCAAATATGCAAAGAGACGGCAACACTAGAGAACTTAGTTGTATCACAAATTCCCCATCAAATTAGTTATATATATGTGTGTGCCAGTGATGAAATTCAAATCTTTTTACTACCAGTTCTGTAGGCGTGGCTTGGTGGGCATGGGGTGGGGTGGCGTGGGGGGCGTGGCTTGGTGGGTGTGGCAGGAGAAGGATACTGAAAAATCTCCATTCCTACCCCACTCCAGGGGGAAAATACTGTAAAATCTCCATTCACTCCCCACTCCAGGGGGAAGAATACTGCAAAATCTCCATTCACTCCCAACTCTGGGACCAGCCAGAGGTGGTATTTGTTGGTTCTCCGAACTATTCAAAATTTTCACTACCGGTTCTCCAGAATCTGTCAGAACCTGCTGAATAGCACACCTGATGTGTCTGTGTACACATATCTAATGTTATATGTACCTACCCAGACATAACTTCCCCTTACTTTAATGGGATTTTCCCCAAACGAACTCTTTCTGCCTGGCCTTTCACTCAGGTGGAGGCAGATGTGAGGTCCAGCTGTTTGGCAGAAGACATTCTAAAATAAGGCTGGAGCATGAAATCCAAGCTCCCAATTTGTTTACTGAAATTGGCAAACAAACCATTTTCAGGAAACGCCTTTCCTGCAAATAATTTTGGGTGATTTATAACTGCTTTATAGAATAGTTCATGTAGTTTTCAACTTCATTCCTTTTTATTCCTCCCTTGAAATAAGATTCACAAGGACGACCAATCAGCGTATAAAAATACAACGTAAAGATCAGTTCAAGAAATTGTAAAGTTAAAATTAAATATTCCAAACTACAGAACAGGTAGTCCTCGACTTACCAGCGCAATTGAGCCCAAAATTTCTGCTGTGAGAATGTTAAGTGAGTTTTGCCCCGTTTTATGATTTTTCTTGCCATTGTTGTTAAGTGAATCACTGCAGTTGTTAAGTTAGCAACCTGGTTGTTAAGTGAATCTGGCTTTCCCCATTGACTTTGCCTGTCAGAAGGTCACAAAAGTTGATCACATGACCCTGGGACACCACAACCAGAATTAATATGAACCAGTTGCCAAGCATCTGAATCACATGACTATGGGGATGCTGCAACAGTCGTAAGTGTGAAAATCGGTCATAAGTCACTTTTTTTTCAGTGCCGTTGTAACTTTGAATAGCCACTAAACAAACTGTTATAAATTAAGGATTACCTGTAGCTGAAAACACATATTCTGCTATTTCAGGCATTATAGCTTAATACAGGCAATCCTCAACTTACATGTAGTGACAGTTCAAAGTTACAGAAATGGAACAGATCTGGGAATGGGCCCAAATCAGTGATGGGATTTAGCCGGTTCAGGCCAGTTCAGGTGAACCAGTAGTTAAATTGCTGGTTGGCCCCGCCTCTCCCCTCCCCTTCCCAGAGTCCCCACATGCCCCATTTTGGCTTCCGTTAAGGCCTACTAGGCACAAAATGGGGGCCCCGCGTCCTGTTTTCACTCCCAGGAGGCTGCAGGGAAGCCTACTAGGCCCAAAATGAGGCACGGCGGAGGACGGCACGTTCCCCTCCCCTCCCCCCCATGGCCCATTTTTATTCACAGGGGGGTGCAGGAGGTTGAGTGCTGCCTGTCACACACCATGGCCATGCCCACCATGGCCACGCCCACCCAGATGGTCATTAGGGCAGAGAACCAGTTGTTAAATTATTTGAATCCCACCACTGAATGCACAAGTGAGAATATGATGGCCAGAGAAACCAAGAATCAGCCTTGGGGATTAGAGAATAATCAGTAAGATTGATCTCGCCTGCACATTTTGATGAGAAAGTCAGTTAGAGAATGGAGAGAGAGAGAGAGAGAAGTTTTTGAAATCCAAAGTTACTGTGGTTGTCTGCATTTTGGATCGATGCCCATGCAAGCAATGGGATTTGTCCAAAGCTCCAAAAACAGGAGGAAAAAAAATATTGGCAGCAGAGTTTGTTTCTTCTCTTTCAACCAGGGGGAAAAAAAGTGGCAAGACTTTCTATTTAAGTCTGTATTTTAAAGTATCCATTGTCAACAGTACCTTTAAACCCCCCTTTAAAAAAAAAAACAAAAAAAAATCCTCTGGTGCTTGTTACTAAATATAACAATTTACCCAAATCCTTATCTTAATTCCTTTTACAAAGCATTTACACGTTTTGCAAAAAAAAATAGAAATAAACAACCCTGGGAATACACAAACCCACACTTTTGCACTTTCCAAGCGACCACATGAATGGAAAGACTTTAATTTGCAAAGGGACACGTTTCGATTGTCCAACTTTCTTGATGCCAAAAGTTTCAAATGACTTCTCTGCCTCTTTGCTTCCTTTTGATAATGGCTGTTGGGCCTCTTCAAAAACATGTTCTCGGTTTTTTGTTTTGTTTTGTTTTTTAATTTTATTTATATGCCGCCCTTCTCCGGAGATTCAGGGCAGCTTACAATGCATTAAGCAATAGCCTTCATACTTTTGTTTATTTTATACAAAATCAGCTTATTGCCCCCACAAACTGGGTCCTCATTTTACCTACCTTAGAAAGGATGGAAGGCTGAGTCGACCTTGAGCCTGGTGAGAATTGAACTCGCAGTAATTGCAGGCAGCTGGATGTTAAATGCTGCCTTAGTTTAAGCCACAGGTCTCCAACCGTGGCAACTTTACGACTTGTGGACTTCAACTCTCAGAATTCTGGGAGTTGAAGTCCACAAGTCGTAAAGTTGCCAAGGTTGGAGATCCCTGGTTTAAGCAACAGAACAGTGATTTCGCTCCCATTTCAGGAACAGAATAGTGACTTTTCCAGACAATTGTAGGGTGGGAGGGAGGAGGACCCAGAGAGAGTTCAGAGTAAGGATATAGTAGTAATATGTGGGAAAGACCTTGATAGACCAAGTGATGCTGCCAAGGGAATGGTGAGATAAGAGAACAGTTTATCCCACAGATGGACAATGGGTGGGCCAAATGGTTCAGAAGACACCCTCCCTAGTTTCTCAGGCTGTAAAGGAAATGGGGGGGGAGGAGATTTGTATTTTCAAAGTTACAAAATTCTGTCAATGTAGCTTTACAATAAAGTAAAATGACTTCATCTGGTTGTCTCATTTGCCTGGTTTGCCCTGAGAGGCCAAGAGGATCTCCAATATAAAACCCAGGAGTGGTTTCACTGGATTACCTTCTGTCTGTGCCATGGCAGCCCATAATAGTGTTCCAATAGGTTTTCTTTTGGGCTTTCTTTTGGGTTTTAGTGGAGAGATCAAATGTTTTATTCATTCTCTCAATATGTGGTTTTAACTCAGGGGTGAAATGCTCCCGGTTCGGACCGGATCGCCCGATCCAGTAGCGACGGCGGCGGGTGGTTCGGAGAACCGGTTGCAAAAATCCCTGCCCTCCTCCATGCCCAGCTGAGCCGTGGGATCATCAGAGGCTTTTTTTTTTTTTACTTTTAAAAGCATTTTTTCTATAACCTCTTTGGCCGAAAAAATGCTTTTAAAAGTTAAAAAAAAGCCTCTGTTGATCTCATGGCTCAGCTGGGATCATCAGAGGCTTTTAAAAGCATTTTTTCTACAACCTCTTCGGCCGAAGAGGTTGTAGAAAAAATGCTTTTAAAAGTTTTTTTTAAAAAGTTAGCCACGCCCACCCAGTAATATTACCCCACCACACCAAGCCATGCCCACAGAACCGGTAGTAACAAATTTTACATTTCACCACTGCTTTAACGTCAACGCACCATAGGATTTCCTAAAAATATTTATTTAGTGGGCTTTTAGGCCACTCTAAACAGCAGACGCCTATCCAACAAGCCTTAAATTAGATTTAAAAAATTATAAAATGAAAATCGAAGTACTGTGGCGGATGAAAACACCAGGAGTGTTGGTTGTCTTGCACCCCATGAGAAAAGACTACATACAGGACATGCCTCAGAACGTGCTTTCATCTATCAAATGCATCTATCTGTGCAATTTCAGCCAAACCGAGAGTGCCATCTAACAAGTGTTTTGCTTGGCTGCTACCAACTTCCTCAGCTTGACTGTCTTGCTTGCAACCCCAACAATATGCAACGTATTCATAGCTTTTTTTTCAAGAACAAGAATTTCTAAAGCAAAGACACTAGAGCAGAGATGTCAAACTCAAGGCTTGGGGGTCAAATCTGGTCCATGGGATGCTTAGATTTGGCCCGCAGGGCCACCCTGGAAACAGCGAAGACCCAGCCCGCAGTGCCTCTGCCAGTGAAAACGGAGCTCGGGAGGGTCACGTGCAGCCCTCCCGAGCTCCCTTTTCACTGGCAGAGGGTTGCAGGAAGCCGTCGCAGCCAAAAACGGAGCTCAAGAGCCCCTTTTTGCTGGTAGAACGCTCGAGCCACCACCTGTTCCCCCGACATGAGCGATGCTGAGCTGGTCACACACACCATGGCCACGCCCCCCCCCCCCAGCCTCCCAAGTTCAAACACAACCCTGATGTGGCCCTCAATGAAATAGAGTTTGACACCCCTGCACCAGAGAAACCTTTGGATGCAGCAAATGCATTAGAAGTTTGAAGAAAGGTGCACACAAGATTAGCAGCCAGCTTCACCTTTGTTCTGGGCCATTGTCCACTTAGCTTCTCTCTGCATTTGTCAAAGGAGCAGGCTTGTTATTACTAAATCATTCCAAAACCAATTTTTGTTCACTTTGGTAAGCTAATAAAGGATGTTCTCGGTTGAGCAGAAAAAGGAAAAGAGGGAGGGAGGGAGAGAGAAAGAAAACATAATAGATAATTTGGGCCATACTTAAACCACCAATTGAATTAGGGACATAATCTAGGTGTAATTAATTAACAAATGTGATGCCTCCAGCCAAAAGAAACTTTTAAAAAAAACCCTGGTTTTCGAACTATAGTATTGTATTGATGTTCTAACTCCGAGTCATGGCTGCAACCTGGAAAAGTAAATTCTTCTATTTTTCCTAAGCCTGACCATAAGAATCTCTGAAGAACCTGTGTTCCAAAAATTATATGCCAACATTTATAAAATAAAAAATTGACAAAGTCCACCGATAGAAACTTTTATAGCCAGAAAGGAGTTATTTGAAGGAAAAGCAGACCCTTTTCACAGAAATTGTGTCTAAGTTTTTTTAAAAACTAAAAAGCTGGTGCCCCTGGCAATTGTGCTTGAGAATTTACCAGCACTATTATTTATTCATGGTATTTCTATTTCAACTGAGGGTTGAGGACAGCCTTCGTGAAGGTCTTCCCTAATTTTAGCTCAACAACTTTCCAGTAAGATAAGCTGGGCTTATCTAGGCCAAAGTCACCCAGTAATGACTCCTCCTCCTCCTCCTCCTTTTTGTTGTTGTTGTTGTTGAGAGAGAGAGAGAGAGAGAGAGAGAGAGAGAGAGAGAGAGAGAGAGAGAGAGAGAGAGGGGGGGGGGGAGAGAGAGAGAGAGAAGGCAGAAGAGAGGAAATCTGGTTAGCAGCTAATGCCCATGAAGTCATCCAGGCTGCCTCCTTGAAAATGCAGAAGCAGCAATAATCCACTTAGTACCTTTGACACAGCTCCCAAATCAGGAAAAACACATCATAACTTCTGGTGCTCCAGAAGTCATCAACCTGAGAGCACTTTTAATTCTTCTGAGCAGCAACTCCACATGGAAGAGGTTATCACTCAGGGCTCACTTCCTGAGCAGGCAGAGTAAGATTGTATCCTTTTTTAAAAACAGAATAACAGAATTGGGATCCCAAAGGTGCTTTTCCAGAGGCAACTGGTCTTTGTTTTTTCTCTGAAGACATTTCACTTCTCATCCAAGAAGCTTCTTATGACTGCATGACTGTAACTTTGTTGTTCGTATCCTTACGATTTATATTGATATTGTTTCCTAGTATGATTCAATTGCTTATTTGTACCTATACAACACTAAGTGTTGTACCTTATGATTCTTGACAAATGTATCTTGTCTTTTTATGTACACTGAGAGCATATGCACCAAAGACAAATTCTTTGTGTGTCCAGTCACACTTGGCCAATAAAGAATTGAATTCTATTCTATTCTATTCTATTCTATTCTATTCTATTCTATTCTATTCTATTCTATTCTATTCTATTCTACTCTACTCTACTCTACTCTACTCTACTCTACTCTACTCTACTCTACTCTACTCCACTCCACTCCACTCCACTCCACTCCACTCCACTCCACTCCACTCCATTCTTCTTCAGCTCTGACAGGATAGTGGGGAATAGAACCAGGGATGGGTTCTAAAAAATTTTACTACCGGTTCTGTGGGTGTGGCTTATTTTGTGGGTGTGGTTTGATGGTCATGTGACAAACAATTCTTTAGGATTTAGCAGAGGTACGGGTCTACCAGGCTTTTAACTGCTTGCAGAGCTGTACCCGTCTACCTATTTGTTTTTGAAGGCACCAGTCTACCCATTTGTTTTTGGAGCGTTCCGATCTACCTATTTGTTTTTGGAGTGCACCTGTCTACCCATTTGTTTTTCGATTGCACAGGTCTACCACCACACTGCCTTTTACCACTGATCAGCTGTAGGGCAGCCCTTTGAAGCCCTGCGGCAAGAGTTTAAAGTTTTTTTTCCCCTTCTAGCTGATCAGCTGGGACTCGGGAGGCAGCGAATAGATTGGGGGCGGGGCCAGGCAGAGGTGGTATTTACCGGTTCTCCAAACTACTCAAAATTTCCACTACCAGTTCTCAAGAATCGGGGAGAACCGGTAGCAACCCACCACTGAATGGAATGATTTATATTCCTTGAAGACAGCTGGTCATTTGCACCTTTTTAAAGGGCCTTTGAAGCAGGTGGAGGTTTATCTGTGCCCTCAGGGTCACCTGAGTAGTGCTCCTGGTTTTTGTAGCCTGCAATTTTTTTTCCCTCTGGAAATCCATTCCTACTCCCACACCATTCAAGGACCCTAAGGACATAGATATACCTCCAAGTGCTTCAACGACCCTCTAAAAGGATGCAAATGATCTGCAAGGAATATAAATCCTTCCATTCCCCGCTACCATCCAGTCAGAGCTGAGGAAGCTTCTTGGATGAGAAGTGAAACGTCTTCAAAGAAAAACCAAGAAAGTCCAGTTGCCTCCTGAAAAAAGCACTTTTGGGACAACCATGACCTGGGTGACTAAGAATCTTTACAGACTAACAGAGTTGGAAGGGATGTTGGAGGATACCCTATATTATTCCAGACAAATGGCTGTCCAGCCTCTTCTTAAAAGCCTCCAGTGATGGAGCACCCACAACGTCTGAAGGCAAGCCATTCCTCTGGTTAATTGTTCTCAATTAACCATCTCAGGCAATTAAGTCATGTCAAGCAAGCAGAGGATCCATTTCCAAATCTAAAGGGTACCAAGGGACCAAGCAACTGGCATCTTTAAAGCCACCCTTCCCCCCACTCTAGAATGTCTTTTCCGTGGTGTCTTCTTCAGTATCTTTACATAGCTAGACAATGACACTGGTTTCCTCCTAAGCATTTTAATCAATCAATCAGTGAGTTAATGTTGATTTGATTTTAATTATCTGAGCTGCTGTATTTGTTCCTTGACTGGAAATGTCCTTTTATTATTGAGTGGGGTTTTTTTTTAAAATAAGCAGTTTAATGGACTAGGGATCATACTGATGGGCTTGGATCTGCAGAACAGCTACACATTTTTAAAAGTTAAACACAAAACAATGAACAAGGGGGGAAAAAAGTCATCCTATAAGGTGTGAACAGTTAACACTGCAACCACACATCACACTAAGGCCCGATGGGCCACGGTTTGTTGCATAAACCACTCTTAGCTATTTCAGTGTGCTAAACCGTAAACTACCATTTATAATAGCAATAATAGATGGGTTCACCATAGGGTTACAAGAAGTGGGCTGCACAAATCCAGAGGTTTTCGGCAGCTCTTCAATTGCCCTCTGGTGGGCATCTGGGATTCTTGCAGCACAGACCAACAGCCCTAATTCACACATTATTCTAAGCCATTGCCAAACACATTGTGGCTTAGATTGATGGGTGAACACAGCAATTGCAGCAAAGTCTATATGAATGCAATTAAATCCTGACAGTCTTGTTTCAAAATAGCTGTGAAGGAGTCAAACAGCCTTAACTCAGCAAAGGCTAGAGAAGCAGAGGTTAACCAGGCCTTCTATATCATTTTCAAGAGTACCACGCATTTATTTTATTTCCCAAATTTCCCCATGTTTTCTTCCAATTAAAAAAAACCAAACATTTATTTCTCCACCTTATTCTTAAACTGTTTGATTTATTTAGCTCCCAGTCTCTCAGAGGGGCAATTTAAAGGTAGATCTCAGGTCGTAACTCTGAAATACGTTCAGAATAATAATCAAAGCACTAGACGTTAGCAGACAGTGGTTCTGCAAACTTCTTCCTTTTCAGATATGGAGAACTGTCTTCTGCTCCAGCTAAAAGGAGATTTATAGTAAGGCACTCACCCCTGCAATTATAGATAGTCCTCAATTTATAACCACAGTTGAGCCCAATATTTCTGTTGCTAAGCAAGACAGTCGGGCTATTCTGCACCCCTCCCTCAAATGTTCTTTAAAATACAGAGTTTCCCAGCATTGCTTTAGGAACTTCCAACATGCAAATTGTGGTTACTCATCCTAAAATACCTGGAGCTTTAAAATTTGCTGTTTGCTGGGGAGGTGTAGCTAAACGTCAGTCTATGTTTAGTGAACATCTGACTTTGGAGATATATTTCATTCTTCTAGGAGAGGAGTGGGTTCTGACCAGTTCTGGAGAACTGGTAGCGGAAAGTTTGAGTAGTTTGGAGAACCAGTACTAAAAATCCTGACTGGCCCCACTCCAGGGGTGAAATCTATTTTTTTTTTGCTACCGGTTCTGTGGGCATGGCTTAATTAGTGGGTGGGGCTTGGTGGTAAGGTGACTGGGTGGGCATGGCTTGTTGGTCAGGTGGGTGTGGCCAAGTCAATGTCACTTCTTTGCCCTTTTTTAACCTACAAAACACAACACAACACAACTGGCTCACCCACAATGTAAAAGCAGCTGT
>WNWU01000079.1:349812-364168 GCA_012654045.1 Ptyas mucosa
TGATGGAGGCTTAATTCCTACTGTTTCCTCCCTCCTAGCTTGCTTATGGAGGAAACAGTAGGAATTAAGCCTCCATCATCCAGCATGACGACAGCAAAAACAACACAGGTAATTACAAGTGGGAGACGGCTGGAAGGGCCTATTACACATACAATGGCCAAATTGATTTATGGCATATAAAGGCAGAGATCTCTGTAATGGTAGTTTAATACTCTGATGATGTCAGCAGATGGCTGACGAAAGCTTAGTAAAATAAAATTTTAATTATTTTATAATTATTAATTATTATTTTAAAATTTTAAGTTCTGGAGCTCGCAGGATGCTTGCTTCTTTCTTTACTAATATACCTGGAACTCATATTTTCAGAATAGTTTGAGAGAGATATATATATATAGAGAGAGAGAGAGAGAGAGAATTTTTACTACTGGTTCTGTGGGTGTGGCTTATTTTGTGGGCGTGGCTTGATGGTCATGTGACAATTATTTAGGATTTAGCAGAGGTACTGGTCTACCAGGCTTTTAACTGCTTGCAGTGCTGTAGCGATCTACCCATTTATTTTTGCAGGCACTGATCTACTCATGTATTTTTACAGGCACTGATCTACTCATTTGTTTTTGCAGGCACTGATCTACTCATGTATTTTTGCAGGCACTGATCTACTCATGTACTTTTGCAGGCACTGATCTACTCATGTATTTTTGCAGGCACTGGTCTACTCATTTGTTTTCTTTTAACACTGATCAGGTGTAGGGCAGCCCTTTGAAGCCCCCCGGCAAGAGTTTAAACAGTTTTTTTCCCTCTAGCCATCAGCTGGGACTCAGGAGGCAGCAATAGATTGGGGGTGGCGCCAAATAAAAGGTAACAATAACGCAGGGCGTGGGGGGAGGCGTGGGGGCAGAACCGGTTCGGTGACATCATATCGTCACCACTACTGGCTCGGCAGAACCGGGCCGAACCGGGAGGAACCCACCACTGATATACACACAGAGAGAGAGACACACACACACACATATCTATACACACACACATACACTCACGCTATATAGTATTTCAGTACAGTGTATGTGTGATTTTTACATAAAGAGCCAGTTTGTGGTGAAGACACCAGGCTAGAAACTAGGAGACTGTCAGTTCTAATCCCACCTTATATACAAAGCCAACTGGGTGACCTTGAGTAGGTCACTCTCTCTTAGCCCTAGGAAGGATGGAAGCAATGGTAAGCAACTTCTGAAGAATCTTGTCAAGGAAGCTGCAGGGATCAGTGCAGGCAATCGCCAAGAGTGTTTACCCTGACTTAAAGGAACCAAAAGAAAACGATAACTAAGGAGTGAACAAGTACAAACTGTCCTGTCACAAGAGAGAGGAGCCCTTTTATCCATATTCCAATAGGAATGTTTAAACCTGAAAATTGTTCTTAAAATAGATCCTATCCCATCTATTATTGGGCTGGGTTCACTTGCTTTCAGAATTTTACAAACCATTCGTCTCTGTGTGCTTGTGTATAATTAAAAACAATTTCAACTAAGAAGATAAAAGCTAATGGAAACGAATAGAAAGTAAAAAAGTGCAAGAAAAAAAATTAAAAAGATTAAGAATATAGGAAAAGCAAGTATAAAGTGGCTTCTGATATTCTTCACAGTAGTTATAAGTGCAAGTATGTTTTGACCTCTCTTTCTAAAGTTACACCCTGACTCTCTTCTTTCTATAATCTATCCTTTCTAATCATCAGAACCATAAGTCAAAAGTTCATTCTTTATTTTTACACACACACAAAATCGTAAAAGGCTTCCAGTCACTAATAAATTCTCTAATCAAAGAAGTCAATGTATTCATTTCAGTAAAATCTGTCAACTTCATCAACCGTCCCTCCGGAGTGGATAGTCTCAAATCTTTCCCATCTCTGTGCATACAGTAATCTCACTGCTGTGATCATATATTGAATTAATCTCCTGTTGCTTCCCCCCCCTAACCGTTTATCCATTAATCCTAAAACGAAAAGTTCGCTACATAATTTGTTGGACGAGTCCCGAACGCACACAGATTGTTCAACTCAGTTGGCAAAACAAAGGGGCTCCGTTTGTATACAACACAGAGCCAAAACCAAACAAACCCCATAATAGTCTATAGCATTAAAAAAAAGGCTACATCGTTTATGGTTCAAAGCCATAATGCAAGCGGGATTTGTACAGTTCGCGAAACAAGCCATTGTATGGATTTGCAGAGCAAGGATTATTCTTAGCATATTGTGTGAACTTAATTGCAAGCTGTTTGCTGTTAAACCCAACAAAGAAGTATGCAAAATCAGTTGCAGTCAGAATGAGCATCTGAAGACTCAACCAGAAAGAGCAAAATTCATACAAGAAGAAGAAGAAATGCCAGGCTGGGGGGGGGGGGGGGAGGGGAGGAGAGACAGGGAGCAAATGAGGATCTCATGAGTTGCTGAAACTGAAATCAGACTGCACTAGAAATAAACCTGGAATAGAACTGGTGCAAGGGGGTGGGGAGGGTTGAGCAACCTCAAAGGCAAGTTATTTTCTCTCTCTTGCAAACTGCCCCCAAGATCTGTTCCAGAGCTGCTGGTACACAGCCACCCATACACCAGGCTGCTAAGTGAATTCTGCTTAGCTGCTGGGACTATATTTAGAGTCCTACGAAAGGGGTTAGTGAGTTGCCTGGAGCCAGCACAGTATCTAAAGAGGATGTCAATATAACAGCAGTCAGGGATGAAAAATAACCGAGAGCTTTAAGTAAATCCTTTGGAATGAGCTGGGTTTGTGAAGGAGGACGTTGTGCCCGGCAAAACTGCAACCGGGACTAGAAGACTGGGCAGTGGGATTGGCTTCTCCGAAATGAGAGTGGATGGGTCATGGAGAAGATGAGGTAGTCCTCGACTTACGGTCATTCATTTAACGACCATTCAGAGTTACAATAGAGCTGAAAAAAGGACTTAAGTCTGGTCTTCACATTTACAACTATCAGTGTACAACTATCCCCAAGGTCATAATTGTGATTTGGGTGCTTGGCCACTGGCATGTACTGTATTTATAATGGTTGCAGCTTCCCAGGGTCACGTGGTTTCCATTTGTGACCTTCCCAAGGGACTTCCCACGAGCAAAGTCAATGGGGGAGACCAGATTCGCTTAATGACTCTGTGATTTGCTTAATAACCATGGCCAAAAAAGTCATAAAATTGGTCACAACTCCCTTTAACTGCACTACTTAGTGACAAAAGACCCATTCCTATCAGTGGTGGGTTTCAAAATTTTTTACTACCGGTTCTGTGGGTGTGGCTTGGTGGGTGTGGCTTAGTGGGTTTGGCAGGGGAAGGATACTGTAAAATCTCCATTCCCACCCCACTCCAGGGGAAGGTTACTGCAAAATCCCCATTTCCTCCTGATCAGTTGGGACTTGGGAGGCAGAGAATAGATGAGGACTGGGCCAGTCAGAATTTTTACTACCGGTTCTCCGAACTACTCAAAATTTCTGCTAACGGTTTTCCAGAACTGGTCAGAACCTGCTGAAACCCACCTCTGATTCCTGTCTATGGTGATAAGTTGAAGACTACTTTCAGAATGCATGGCTAATGGGAAAAACAGATTTGGGCCAATGTAGATTTGGTGGAGGGGGAAGAACTGCTGACTTTAAGAAACTACTTTTTAAACTGTCACTTTTTCTTAAACCCTACAAGGAGTTTTTTTTAAATATTGCTGGAGGAGAGTCGTGTAAGACTATAGTAGCCCCCAAAAAATCATGAGCCTGGAAGCTTCTTTTCAGATTAACAAATTCCATTAAAAGTCACACTCCCCAAAAGCTTATCCTTCTTAATAAAATGTCTGGAAAGATGCTATCAGGCTCCTTTTGAAGTTAGGGTTTTAAAAAAGGTTTTAAAACAGGTTTAAACATTTAATGCTCACATTTTTGGAAATAATAACAGGATAGCCTTTCTCACTGGGAGAACTATTTATAAATAGTGTGAATCCATGGGTAAAAATACCCAAAAAGGCCAAGAACAAAAAAGTAGCTTTTACATTTTACTAAAAACTACCAGGATATTAAGAAGCCAATAGCTGAAAAGTGTGATAACTTTCAAGATTACTCAATACTTGTGCACTGAAACTTTTGTGTCTTGAATATGGTATACATCAGACTTCTTCAGCGGTATCTGGGTATCTACAGAACAGAGGTGGGTTTCAGCAGGTTCTGACCAGTTCTGGAGAACCGGTAGTGGAAATTTTGAGTAGTTCAGAGAACCAGTAGTAAAAATTCTGACTGGCCCCACCCCCATCTATTCTCTGCCTCCCAAGTCCCAGCTGATCAGGAGGAAATGGGGATTTTGCAGTAACTTTCCCTTGGATTGGGGACGGAATGGAGATTTTACAGTATCCTTCCTCTGCCACGCCCACCAAGCCACGCCCACCATGCCATGCCACGCCCACCAAGCCACACCCACCAAACCGGTAGTAAAATAATTTGGAATCCACCACTGCTACAGACCTCTCGCATACTGGACATAAACTGTTACAACTTCTTCCCTCAAGACAACACTATAGGGCATTGCACGCTAAAAGAACTAGACACAATTTTTTCCACATGCCATCACTCTGCTGAACAACTAATTCCCACAACATTGTCAAATTACCTAGAACGGCTGTATTACTCTTATTCTTCTCATCTTTCCTATTACCTATTTCCTTATCTTCTTATGACTATAACTTTGTTGCTTGTATCTTATGATATATATTGTTTTATTTAATATCCTAGAATGATTTATGCTGATTGCTTATTTAGTATCCTATGACTACCACTAAGTGTTGTATCTTATGATTTATGATGAATGTATTTGTATGTTTATGATTTATCACTTGTTCCTTGTATGTACACTGAGAGCTTAGGCACTGAAAACAAATTCCTTGTGCGTCCAATTACACTTGACCAATAATTCATTCTCTCTCTCTCCTCTCTCTCCCACTCTCTCCCCTCCCTCTCACTCCCTCTCTCTCCCTCTCTTCCTCTATCTATCTATCTATCTATCTATCTATCTATCTATCTATCCATTCATCCAGATGTTTCTGCTGGCTGCAAATTTTGCATATTACAGTCTCCCTTCCCCCCCCCCCCAATATCAGGAAGAGACCACACCTGGGAAACTTTGTTAGATTTGCACATATTGCTTGTCTATAGCTGAGTTTAATCTTCATTTGTTGAATAAACTATTGTGATCTATAAACCACACTTTACAAATCACAAAGCTGGATTCACACAAGTTGCTACGCCAAAACCAAGCAAATCATGTGACAATATAGCATCATGTGTGAACTGAGAAATGCAGATATTTCGGCTCCCATCAGCCACAGCTAGAAGGGCCAAAGGCAAACAATTGTGGGAAGCTGTGGTCCAGAAAATTTTGAGACTGCCTGCCCTTCTGCTCAAGGTTAAAGTTTTCCTTCAGGACCTTGGACAGTCCCATCAAAGCAATAGCTAGCTTCACCAAATGGTCAGTGTGATTGTATCATCAGGGCCTTTTTCCTTTCATGCAATGTAGATACCGTACTTTTTGGAGTATAAGGCACACTTTTTTGCCCCCTAAAAGAGGGTGGAAAGGTTGGTGCATCTTATACACCGAATACAGCCATTTTTTGCCTCCCAAAACCCCGCCCCGCGCGCCCAGTTTTTGCTAAAAACAGGCCCATTTTTCACAAAAACGGGATGTGTAGAGTTTGGGAGGCCTGCAGAGTGCTCCTGGGAGCTGGGGAGGGCAAAAACGCAATGCGTGGGAGTTTTCGGAGGCCACAAATGGGTCCATTTTTGCAAAAAATGGGTCAGTTTTTGGCCTCCCAAACCCCCACATGTGTCGCGTTTTGGCTCTCCCCAGCCCCCAGGAGCACTCTGCTGGCCTCCCAAACCCTCTGTGCATCCCATTTTTGTGAAAAATGGACCTGTTTTTGGCAAAAACTGGACACGCAGGGTTTTGGGAAGCCTGTAGAGTGGTCCTGGGGGCCAGGGAGGGCAAAAACCGGACGTGCGGAGGCCAAAAATGTTTTTTTTTCTTGTTTTTCTCTTCAAAATCTTGGTGCATCTTATACTCCAGTGCATCTTATAGTCTGAAAAATACGGTACTTTAAAGCATGGGTCTCCAACCTTGGCAACTTTAAGCCTGGTGGGCTTCAACTCCCAGAATTCCACAGCCAGTAAAGCTTGAAGGTGTTGAAGTCCGCCAGGCTTAAAGTTGCCAAGGTTGGAGACCCATGCTTTAAAGGTAGCCCTCCTTAAGAAGGTAAGAATGCTACTTGGCTGAATGCTGCTTGGCTGACTGATTGCACCGCCTGGTTTCATTTAGTCTCAGGAAGCCATGGTGAATGGGTTATAGGCAAGGAGCCCTTTGATTGTAAGGACTTCCTGCTGGTTCTAGCCCAGAGCCTTGAAAATGGAAGTCTCTGGTCTCAGGGGTTTCCTCTATTGGCCTCTGTCTTTCTAAATCAGGATCCCCTCCCTGGAAGCCTAAGTCATGGCAAGTCCTGTTTTGTTCGTTTATTTGATATTACCCATTTCATCCAAGGGTGCACACATTATATTTTCTCCTCCTATTTTTTCCCTATGGAAACCCTTTCAGGTGGCTCAGAGAGAACATCTGGACTAGAGTCACCCTGTGAGTTTCTGTGATTGAGGATGAACTTGAGCCTTGATCTCCTTTGCTCCAGTTCACTACACCACACTGTCTCTCAAAGATTATGCATCCTCCGAAAAGTCTATCTTGTCTGTTAAAGGACAGGAGCACGTTGCAGGATATGTAGAAGAATCCCCCGGGCAAGCTATAAGAGCTAGAAACAAATATTACAACTCTAAGTTTTCCAACTGACGACAAGGTTCTAATGAAGGAGAATATTTACAGCTCAGGGTTGACATGAAGGGTCCTTGGTGCTTTCTAAGGTTGCACGGTCTCTTGCAGACGTTTCATTACCCAAACTAGCTATCATCATCGGTGGTTTAAGTCAAGGTTTCCTGGGTCCAAGTCTGATGAAGACAATCCATTTTTCAGACAGTGAGTGGGGATGAAAAAGTCTATTAACTCTTGGCACGTGGTTGGCTTGAAGACTTCCAATGCAAGATTTTGATACCTGTGATTAAACACAGTCAATTGACTGTGTGGTGGCTTAGTTGGAACAAATCTGGAAAGCCATATTGTGGCTTTTTAGGTTTGGCTAAGTAGGTCCTGTCCATAAGAAAGGTTGAATGCCAAAGAATTGAGGCTTTTGAACTCTGGTACTGGAGAAGACTCCTGTGAGTCCCTTGGACTGTAAGGCGATCCAACCGGTCAGTCCTAGAGGAGATCAACCCTGACTGATCTTTAGAAGGCCAGATCCTGAAGATGAAACTCAAATACTTTGGCCACCTAAGGAGAAGGAAGGACTCACGGGAGAAGAGCCTAATGCTGGGAAAGACTGAGGACTAAAGAAGAAAGGGATGGCAGAGAATGAGGTGGCTTGATGGAGTCACTGAAGCAGTAGACGTGAGCTTAAATGGTCTCCGGGGGATGGTAGAGGACAGGAAGGCCTGGAGGAACATTGTCCATAGGGTCGTGATTGGTCAGATATGACTTCGCAACTAACAACAACAACAACAAGTATGTTCTGTAAATCCATCTGTTATGGATTAGGTAAGAAACCAGTGGTTTTTAAAAACTACATTTAATGCAATAAACAACCCAGCCTTAACTTATTGTGCAAACCCAGGCATTCCATACAGTATCAAGAGCAGCTTTCCATTTCCTGTCTCTCTAGATGTACTTTTGCTTCACTCCTGAAGACCAGATTACCAAGAAGGTGTGAGAAGCAAATCCTTCCCTTAAACAGAACTATCAGGAATGCCATTTTATTGAATATATACTGCTTGGGATTCCCTCACTTTACAGCCAAAACCTCCTTGTAAAAATAAATAAATAAATCCAGGTGGCTTTTTTCTTGGATTGGATTGTCACCCATTCCTCTAACTCTGAAGAATGAAGTTAGACTGATAGCCAGCCTATCTGTCCTTTTGATTTAGTGTCTAATTTAAGAGCCCAGTCAGACTGCCTCTCTTAGAATCCATTAACTTCAAGGCCAATCCATGTTCCTTTTTATTCCCCACTTCTCGTTGTTTGTGTTTTCCTTTGTTTAAAGCTTAGCAAGGACAGTTCTCGAAACTGGAATGCAAAGATTAAACCTTGGAACCTAGAAAGCCCACTGGTATCCTTCCAGGAAATTGATTGCCTTTCTCCCTTAAGAAATATTTGTTTCTGCTCCACCCTAGAGCAATTCTGGAGAGGCCATGGGACCATCCTACAGCTGCAGTGGGGTGCCTGTGTGAAAAGAACAGGGATGTGCAAAAATAAAATTTAAAAAATCGATAACCTGTTGCTCAGAAATGACAGTGGGGGGGGGGGAAGCAGGGCGTGGGAATGCTGGGGAGAGAAGCGAACTAAACACAGCCTTGCTTGGCAGGGAGGTGAATATATCAAACCCCCTCCCCTCCCCAGCAGCTGAAAACAACCATGTGTAGCAGAGGCAGACTCCCAGAGTTGTGCCAACTGAGAGGCAGGGCAGGAGGAAGCCAAGAGAGGAGAAGTGGGGGGGGAGAGAGATTTATGCAAGGCTGATGGGAAACAAGGAATTCAAGCTTTCTTCCTTTGAATTAGGAGAGACGGAAAAAGCAGAGGGGGCTACGCCAGCTTACCTGGCCAAGGAGAGCCACCCAATGCATGCGAGTCTACCTCCTGCACCCCCTTCGAAGCAATTGGTAGATCCGGCAGGCGTTCCAGGCAAGCGACTCACGGTCTGCTGATACCCAAAAGCATCTTGCAAATTGAGGAAGAGGGATGCTCTAGGAGACCATGGAGACGGATTAGGAACAGCGGGTGCAACATGCTTTGAGGCAGATTCCATGACTGATCGGTTTTTTTTCTTCTGCTCCCTGACCTTGCCTGACGGTCCTCCTTGGAGATCAGCCCTTCTATTTTTCCACAACTCCCTTGGTAAGTATGTCAGCTTGCTTGCTCCTTCCTTTCGTTGGAGTAGAAGGAGGAGGGGTTGCACTTTCCAGATAGGAAGGGAGGGAGGGAGGGAGGGTGGACTAGGGCAGCAGGGTAGGTTACAGGTAACTGGTCAACGTGATTCCTCTGGTTGGCTGGATGCACAGAGGAACCAATCTGTTGATGAGCCCCTCGGTTAGGATGCTCGCTTCCTTAAGGTTTGAAGAACAAAAGGAGACGATGAGGCAAGGTGGGGAAGAATAGGGAAGGCTCCTCTGGAAGAGCATGGGTGTGTTATAAGCACAAGGTGATGAAACTTTCCACAACGCAGCATTTGACTCTCAGGCTGCTCCCATCTCTGGGTGCATTAGGAGGTTTAATGAGCATTCTGCAAAGATTCCAAGCAAGCATGTTGCAATTCCCAATGGGAAGCAGGGAAAGCCTTGAAACCTCTTCTCAAGGATGAGAAGGTGGGGTTGGAGGGTTTGGGCACGGTGGGGAGTTTGGATTAGCAATGCTCATCTGTTGCTGCTACAGAAGGGTTCTTGCGACACCCCCACCCCCCTTTAAAAGCTAACCATTTCTAGCGCCATGAGGATGGATTAAGAGCATCAGCCTAAGCAAGGCTGAGATTTGCTTGGCTGACCATTGCAGGTATCATGGATGAGCTGATGTGGAAAATGTGCCCCTGCCTGCAGATGCTTTGGTTTCACTTCAATGGGCTTTTATGCATTTGGGTGCTTGAAGTTAACCAGAGGTTGAGAAGTCAGGGCATATGGAGAAAGAGAAGACCATTGTGCAAGTACCAAAAATTAGTCAGGTAGCAGAATTTGACTATATTAAGTCCAGGATATTTTGTGACAATATGTAAAAAAGGTAATGCAGCCAACCCACAAAAAAACTTCTCCTTTAAATCCCAATTGTTTCACATGCATACACCATGCAGGGTGGATTTACACATTGGAGTAAGCTCATTCATTCTTGGCTGAGGGTGTTGTGTGATCTCAACCATGGTCTCTTGTTCTTTTACCAACAACCAGCCTCTTAGAGGGCTCAAATGATCCGACAGCCAGCTCCTTTCCTACTATAAATGTGGATGTCAGAAATCCACCTTCCACCCACTCGTGCCCTATTTAAGCACTTCCAATTTCTTCCTCTCATTTTTCCAGCTTTTCTGCTCTGGATCTGGAGGGAAGCTTCAATTGCAATCCTTAGAATGGTGCTGACATATCCAAGTCTCACCTTCTGCAAAGGGATTTGCTCGTTCTCCTGTTCCTAAGCTTCCTGGTATTAAAGCCCGCGAACTGAATTGCATAATCCCAAAATATGAAGGTGCCGCCTGGGTCATAGGTAATAGGTTTCATCTCTGGCAGATTCGTTTTAATATGCAGGCAGGGTATGATATTTTTTTAAAAAGTCTGTTTGCATGAACTGTAAGCATTTTGCTGCCCCCCATCCCCACCCCAAGGACCTTATATCAATATACAACTTTAAAATCAGTCAGTTGAGGGCTGGTTCAGACAGCAGACTCAAACAACAGCTAATAAAAATGAAATATCCTGCTTTGTTCACAGAAGTTTACAAGCGGGCCAGATGATGTCGCCTTTCCCTTTGTGCCCTTTTGCATTTCCCATCACTTCTCCCCCCCTTTTTTTATTTTGTTGTCCTTGTCAGAAAAGTCAAATTAAAAATGGGAAAGATGGAAACAGCCTCCCAACCCAATTTTGATTGCTGGCACTAAGGGCTACCAGTAGGAAAACGCCAGCAATTTTTGCAGCCCTCTTAAACCTTAAACCAAAAATGAGCTAAAATTACATCTTCCAAGGTAATTTTCTTCCAGGACTGAGGTCCACAACCAGGGTGCTGACTGACATAGAAAGAGGTGTGATCTGACTGTTCCTCTATCAGCTTTGGCTAAAAGGGCCTATACAGCATAGGAAGGTAGCACTACCTAATTGTCTTTGGCTTTTTTAGAAAACAAAATAGATTGGACCTGGTTAATATTTGTCTGGGGAAATATTTGAAGAAGAGACCACTAGGAAATCCCTCAATTGTAGATTAGATTGGATAGTTGGGGGCGGGGGGAGAATATCCTGAAAGAAGAGAGTGACAAGCCACTTTCGTAACGTTGCTAAGAAAGCTGCACAATGTACCTAAGTAAATCAACAAGGTAAGGTAAAGGTAAAGGTTCCCCTCGCACATATGTGCTAGTCGTTCCAGACTCTAGGGGGCGGTGCTCATCTCCATTTCAAAGCCGAAGAGCCAGCGCTGTCCGAAGACGTCTCCGTGGTCATGTGGCCGGCATGACTCAACACCAAAGGCGCACAGAACGTTGTTACCTTCCCACCAAAGGTGGTTCCTATTTTTCTACTTGCATTTTTTACGTGCTTTCGAACTGCTAGGTTGGCAGAAGTTGGGGCAAGTAATGGGAGCTCAGCCTGTTAGGCGGTACTAGGGATTCGAACCTCTGAACTGCCGATCTTTTGATCGACAAGCTCAGCATTTTAACCACTGAGCCACCGTGTCCCAGTTAAAAATCAACAAGAGTCAAGCTCAATTTGAAGACATTTTTTTCCTGTATGGAAAGATGTGATTTCTCACTCGTCTTGCTGACAAAGGATGTAGAGTTTCATAAAGAAGAATTGGTACGTTGAATAGGGCTCTGAAAGAACTTGTAAATGCAAAAGCTACTTGGCTCAGCTCCTTGCTGATATAAGAAATCAGGTGGCTACAGCATCTGGGATAACAAGAGATCACCTGGCCCCTAAGCTTTCAAGAAGGAAAACCCACAAAACAGTGATTGAGTTGACAGATTGCATGTAGCCTTATGTGACTCTGGGTTTTCTTTTATCTTTGGCTTAGCTTGTTGGGTTAAGCCAGCTATAGTGGCTTGGGACCATAGATTATATTTAAGGGCAGGGGTGTCAAACTCAGGGCCCAGGGACTGGATTTGGCCCACTGGTTGCTTAGATCTGGCCACCCTGGAAACAGCAAAGGACTGGTCCATGGCACCTCTGCCAATGAAAACAGACTTTGGCAACCCGTTTTTACTGGCAGAGCGCTAGGGATGCAACAGGTTCACCCGACATGAGTGACATGGACCTGGCCATGCCCACCTTGGCCACACCTGCCCTGCCCCCCCACTCCAAACAGGCTTTCATGCTTTAGTATTACATGCAAATCAAGTTCCTTTTTCAGCAAAACAAGGTTAAAAGCAAACATTTTTGCTTAGTATAAAATGTGATGCCAGCCATTTATTCTCCTACTTATGTCCTGGGAATCCCTTCCCTTATGTTTGGTCTATATATCATGTTTTTTGCTGCTTGACTCTTCTGAAGTGAAGAAGACTTATAGGGCTTGTGATTAGTCAACATTTCACAACATTTCACCAAAAGTGTGAGTTCTTTCCATTGACACCATGTCATGCGAAAGGTCTATCAATACATCTTCATCTCAGCTGTCTTCTTCAGTCACCGTAAAGGATGTAGAGAAATCAGAATAAGTTCAGAAAGAGCCAATAAGGATGATCTGAAGTATGGGGAGAAAACCCTATGGCCTGGAAGAGAGGAAAAAACCTGACCACATTCTTCCGCCAGATATGTAGAAGTAGGTATTGATTGTCATTTATTCTTTCCACTTTCTCCAGTCAACTGGCAATCAAATGGGTGATGGTATCCATTTCTCTTTACTGCCACAATTACTTCCTGGGCCACAATTAAGGGAAGAGGAACATGTAGACTGCATTCATGAAGAGAATAAGCAAGTTCATCTTATATTTCCTATAGCGAAATCTTGATGCCTTCTGAGCTTGTTTATATTTTTGCAGACATTTCATTGCTCAACTAGATAACATCGTCACCTTGCGCTGCTGATGTTACCTGGTTGGACAATGAAACATCTGCAAACAAACAACCCAAGCTCAGAGACCACCAAGAACTTCATCTCACCTTTATTACTTTAACAGATTAACAGAGTTGAAAGGGACCTTATAGGTCATCTAGTCCAACCCACCTACAAGCAGGAGACCCTACACCATTTCTGATATATCGCAGTCCAATCTTTTCTTGAAAGCCTCCAGTGATGAAGTTCCCACAACCTCTGAAGGCCACTTCTGTTCCATTGGTTGATTGTTCTCACCTCCTTATTTCTAGGTTGAATCTCTCCTTGGTCAGTTTCCATCCATTATTCCTTGTCTGGCCTTCAAGTGCCTTGAAAAATAGCTTCACCCTTTCCCCTCTGTGGCAGCCTCTCCAATATTGGAACACTGCTATCATGTCTCCCCTGGTCCTTCTCTTCACTAGACTAGCCATGCCCAGTTCATGTAACTGTTCTTCATATGTTTTAGTCTCCAGTCCCCTAATCATTTTTGTTGCTCTTCTCTGCACTTTTTGTAGAGTTTCAACATCATTTTTACAGTGTGGTGACCAAAACTCTACTCTAGAGTATTCAATCCTCTATGTATTCATAGAGGATGTATTCAATCCTGGGCTACAAACATTCACTTCTTTTTCCCCTCAGTGCTCAGATTGTTGGATGAAGTCAGGAGTATTTTCTTAACTGATATCTTCTATAGGTGCAAGGATCCAAAAGAAACTCCAGCAGAAACAGGCCCTGTTCAAATATGAGAACTTAAGAGCTACCTGGGTAAACCAAAATGCTGATGTGAGCTTTGGCTGGGATCTCAAATAGTTTTGATTTAAAAAAAAAGATTTCTTAAAAATAACTATATATTGAGGAAGTGAATATTAACTTTTGACATGGACGCCGGGCTGGAAAATCTCAGAAAAGTCAAAGTCACCAGTGGCCATTAATCTATCAGCTTTGCCTTCCTGTGACACAGGCACTTTTCATGCAGATGTTACAGGTACACTTCCTTCATCAAGGGGAAAAGGCAACTTCCCTTAGAACGTGAGTTTGGAGACTACAGCTGCTAGCAGGGCTTTAACAGCATGTCAAAAGCAGATGGTGAAGTGCCTAGAGAAGAGGGGTGGGAGGGGGCAAGCATCTGTAAGACTGTCTGGGGAAAGAACAGCTGAGCAGGATCTTCTTTGAACTGGTGGGTGGCAGCAGCTGGCAAGAGCGATCCTTCAAGGTTTTCCCTTCAGCTGACTACCCCAATTATCTAGTCTGGGAATAGCAATAAGGATGCCAGCATGCATCCACACAGATGCGTGCGCACACCGAGAGACATAGTTAATACGACTGTATCACAAAAAGATCCTATTCTGTATCATTGTCTGGGTCTATCTATGCCTTCATCATCTAGATCAGTGTTTCTCAACCTTGGAAGCTTGAAGATGGGTGGACGTCAACTCCCAGAATCCCCCAGCCAGCGCTGCTGGCTGGGGGATT
>WNWU01000079.1:364568-377266 GCA_012654045.1 Ptyas mucosa
AATCCCCCAGCCAGCAGCGCTGGCTGGGGGATTCTGGGAGTTGACGTCCACCCATCTTCAAGCTTCCAAGGTTGAGAAACACTGATCTAGATTAAAGTTCCCCCAACCTGACCCACTCTCTGATGTGTGGATTTCAACTCTAGAATCCCCCCCAAACAGCATGGCCATTATCAAGAATTTTAGAAATTGAAGCCACACCTCAAAGTTTTCTAGGTTGGATAACCAGATCTACATAAAAGTTGAGAAACTCTTGGGTCTCCAGATATTATTGACTCCTAGTTTCACCACATCAAGTGGATTCAGAAGACTGGATGTTTTTCAGTTTTATTCAGGGATGTTGCTGCCATTAGAAGAAAAGAAAGAAGTTAGTTAGATCATGGATAGATAGGTTTCAGAATAGAAAGATCTTGTTTTCATTAAAATCCAGAGTTGCCCAGAACTAAGGGGAAGGAGAAACATGGGGAGGCAAGCATATATTATAAGAAGTCATCGTTTGCTTATCAAGTTTTACTACAGGGATGCTGAAGCCGGGTCCAATCCAAATAAAATAGCCAGCTTCATTCATAAAATTAATTCAGTTCATATCAACTCTCTTCATAAGTCTTTTTTTTAATTAAATAAACCAAATCATCAATCGATATCAGAATGTTGATTCAATCTGATCAAATACCTTTCCCAATAAATATCAATAAATGAAGAAAAGCTTTCCACTGTCCTGGCTTTTGAACTAAATTAACATCGGCTGACTTAATAAAATACGCTAAGCCAAAACTGAACAAACTTCAAATTAATTTAGAAGAAACTGTACCTTTCACAAGAGCTGACCAACTCTAATGGGCACATTCTGGATTTGTATGATTTGGCTGAACGGAAGCTTCATTTTATTTATTGGTTCGATTTATATGTCGCCCTTTTCCGGAGACTCAGGGTGGCTTACAATGCGTTAAGCAATAGCCTTCATACTTTTGTATATGCCTGCTTAGTAGGGCTTTGCCCCCCCCCCCCCCCACACACACGGTGTTCTTTTTATACAAAGTCAGTTTATTGCCCCCACAATCTGGGTCCTCATTTTACCTACCTCGGAAGGATGGAAGGCTGAGTCAACCTTGAGCCTGGTGAGATTCGAACTTGCAGTAATTGCAGGCAGCTGGTAGCTAAGTGCTATTTAACAGCGCTTTAGTCCACTGCTCCACCAGGCTTCTCCAGGCTTGTTTGAAGGGGAAACATTTCCATCTACCTTAGTTGAGATGGTTGGCCAATCTAGCGTTTCTGGTGTCATTTCAGGGGAAGTATGACTGAGGTGGAGCCCGTGCTGGATTTTGCATCATCAGGGCGCACTGGCCGAAGAAACGCCTTGCCGGATATCCTGGGTTCACCAGCTGGTGTCAGCCCCACCGACTTGCCTCTGAAACTGGCAGAAATGTCTATTACCTCAGGTAGACATCCTCCTCATTTGCCTCATTTCTTGTATAGTTGGAACTCTTTGCCAATGGAATAGTTCCTTCTTTTTTCATGTCCTTTGTCCTGGATCGGAAGGGTTTGCTTGTGGCCATTCATGTCTTGATCACTTCCTGTTTGGATAATTGCTATGTGCTCTACATGGGGATGTCTCAGTGGTGAAATCTGAACCGGTTTGCTACAGGTTCGCTGGCCACGCAGGAACGCTGCGAGCGCATGCGTAGTGCGCACCAAACACACGTTCCATACCAAACGCACGCTGTGCATTTAAAAAGCTACCAGTTCAGTCAAACCAGTAGTTAAAAAAAGCTACAATCCGATGATCACCTGTACCGCGTGGTTTAGCTTTGCTAGAAAGCAGGATTTCCTGCTTTCTAGCGAAGCTTAACTGTGTGCCGCAGCTGATCCCCCCCTCACCGTTCTACTTACCTTCCCAAGCCTCCTTTTGGTGCATACTGCATATGCGAGCGTGCACAGCACACACCAAAAGGAGGCTTGGGAAGATAAGTAGAACAGCGAGGTAGGGAATCAGCTGTGGCGCATGGTTTAGCTTCACTAGAAAGCAGGAAATCCTGCTTTCTAGCAAAGCTAAACCACGCTGTACAGGTGATTGTTGGATCATAGCTTTTTTAAAGTACTGGTTTGACTGAATTGGTAGCTAACTACTGGTTTGACCGAATCGATAGCTTTTATTTTTTACTACAGGTTCGCCCAAACCAGTAGTTTTTATCACTACCAGTTTGCCTGAACCGGAGCAAACCAGAAGCATTTCACCTCTGGGATGCCCCCTTCTAATCACCCAGAAGCTACAATTAGTGCAGAATGCAGGGATCCATACAGTGTTGGCTTCTCTAGGTTTGTTCACCGTGCTCCCCTGTTCCGTAACCAGCATTGAACTCTAGTTGCTGTCAGTGCAGGGATGCATCCCCATACAAGGGTCTCCAGCTCATTACCAGCATGTTGCTGAGGCAGGCTAAAGCAGGCCAAAGTGTTTGGGCTTGAAAATAATTATTTGAGAAAAGAATACTTCCCAACTAGAGTTGTAGGTCACATGGAAGAGTCATCTGTGGACATCAATGCCTTGCTGGGCTTTAGCTGGCTTGCTGCAAAACCACTCCCTCGCTCCCATGGCTGGCAATGACTGCTGGACATTTACCCAGCTGTATGTTAGGGTTCCAAGTAATACATCCATAACAAGCAAAACTCCAAGGCCAGCAGATTCCTCAAAGAACAGCTTTATTGGAAATATCATATTGGCAGAGATCTGGTGAAAAACGACTCTGGAAACTCCCACGGTTTTCACCTAATTAAAAGTAAAAGCTTTTCTACCTTCTCAAAACAAACACTCACATGGTCCAATCACGGTGCGGTCTGGCGACCAGATAGCATCCCTCTGCCTTCCTCCGACCAACTGTGAGAATGTCCTTGGTTCCCAAGAGAAAATACTTTGTTTTGGCTACAGAATCACCTCTATCTCAAATCCCCCCCTCCCTACCCCTCAGCTCCAGTGTGACAACACTGAAGTGGTCAGGTCAGCTTCAGGGTTGACGCTTTAACTTATTTGTGGCTGTGAGGTTTGGTAAAGAGATGATTATGAAGGACTTTATGAAGGACTGGATATGGTCTTCTGTGGGTATGGATTCCCTTTTGTAAGGAGAAAGCAGTAGCTGATTTGCCCTATCCCATCCCATAGTTAGGACTAACGAAGCTGAGATTTATGGCCAAGGGCTCCGTGGCAGAAGGCTCTGTGAGAACGGCCCAACTTCACAATTTATTTGTCAATAAATCACAATTAAACAAGACATGGCTTAGCACAATGCGTGGATCTCATCGGTTGTCTCATTTTCTAGTCACCGCTGACAAATGCTTCCTTTATATTTCTCTGCTTTTCTTTCCCCAGACAGATCACAAGAAATGCAGTCACCAGCCACAGAGGTGCCTCCACCAGCACCCCAAAGTCCAGAGTTGAAAGATACCTCTTAACCCTTCCTCCTGGAAGTCAACTGAAGAAGGAGAAGCTTCCTAACATCCAAAGACGTTTGCCTGGAGTTTGCTGGGGCTACCTGGCGAAACTTGTCTTAACATCCCGTGGCATGAAGGAGAGACACAGGAGGATGGGAAAAACAAGCAACCAAACATTTTATAAACACCTGAGTGGGACCTTTAGGGACTCCTTCTTTAGAGGGCACTTGAAGAACTGCAAGGCAGAATGGAAGGGGTTGTTACAGAGTTAAGTTTGTTTCCACAGCTCTGGTGGAGAGAGCAACCATGAACAGAAAGTGCTGTCAAGTTACTTTGGAGTCATCCAGTTCAGGATTGTCTTGGTTGAAAGCTGCAGGTTCCCAGAGCTTCAGCCAAGGACCTTGTTGAAGCTCATCTGGAGATGCCCAGAACTTGGCATGGGAACCAGCTACATGCAAAACAAAAGCTGTTCCGCTGAACATCATCCTTAACTGTGCATCTGCCATATATTTGTGGGTCCAAAATGTTATTCAAAGATCCATGAGGTGTTGTTATTTTTTTTTTTTTAACAATGTGTATTTTTCACAGTATGCATCTGTCGCTGTGATGTTTGGAAGCAAAGCCTTCCCTTTTTTTGGGAGATTGTGTGTTGGTTTCACCACCAGGTTCTACCGTCCTCTCTACAAAATATTTTAGAGGCAACGTTTCAGGTGAGAGGTCAGCTCCTTCTCTTCTGCCCTGGTTGAATTCCTCTCAAGGCGGAAGCTCTTTCCAAGTAATCTGCCTATTTTGGAAAGTGTCCTGGCTTGTGGAATAAGATGAAGAGCATCTCACATACAAGAAATCAATATGGCTGTTTCAGTGGTGAAATCCAAATTTGTTTACTACCGGTTCTGTGGGCGTGGCTTGGTGGGCATGGCAGGGGAAGGATATTGCAAAATCTCCATTCCCACCCCACTCCAGGGGAAGGATACTGCAAAATCCCCATTCCCTCCCCACTCCTGGGGGAAGGATATTGCAAAATCTCCATTCCTACCCTACTCTACCAGCCAGAGGTGGTATTTGCCGGTTTTCCGAACTACTCAAAATTTCCATTACCAGTTCTCCAGAACCTTTCGGAACCTGCTGGATTTCACCACTGGGCTGTTTATTACCAAAGGTGGTTATCCTTACCTATGAGATTTTCAGGTCAGTATTGGACAAACCATTTATAGTCATTTTAGAGATCTCTTAGTTCTCAGTAGAAGTAGAAGATTGACTTTCATACTTTGGATGAAGTGCCCTTGAAGTGAAATTCCAAATGGTCCTTCTTGAAGAACAAAGTTTTCGGTTAATGGAAGGAGAAGAAAGATCTTCTGTCTTGCTTTTTTGTGGCCCTGTTCTGGGTTTCTATTTTTTAGAAATCAGTAAGGAAGGACACATGTGGATAAAATAACTTTTGCTAAAAACCAAGCACCATCGGAAGACCTGAAAGACCACGTTAGGGATAGATCAACATGGAAGAAAGCTATCCATGTGGTCGCTCGGAATCAAAAATCAATCAATCAAAAAAGGCGCATAATGAAACCCAACCCTTGCTATTTATTTTTTTATATTTATTTATTGAGGATTCAATTGGATGCGGTGGCTTAGCGGCTAAAACACTGAGCTTGTCAATCGAAAGATCAGCAGTTCAGCAGTTCGAATCCCTAGTGCCGCGTAACAGGGTGAGCTCCCGTGACTTGTCCCAGCTTCTGCCAAACTAGCAGTTCGAAAGCATGTAAAAAATGCAAGTAGAAAAATAGGAACCACCTTTGGTGGGAAGGTAACAGCGTTCCGTGTGCCTTTGGCGTTGAGTCATGTCGGCCACATGACCACGGAGACATCTTCGGACAGCGCTGGCTCTTCAGCTTTGAAACGGAGATGAGCACCGCCCCCTAGAGTCTGGAATGACTAGCACATATGTGCGAGGGGAACCTTTACCTTTATCTATTGAGGCTTCTAGTCCCAAGTGACTGAATGGCCTCCTCTCCAATATGCAGAAGCAGGATTAAAAATGTTCTGTAATATCCAGTAATGCTCCCAAACAAATCAATACCCCTTCTCCAAAAAATTATAGGTGCACTATTGAAAGATCTGAAGAAGCCAGTTGAGGGCAGATCATAAAGAAGAAAATCTACCTAAAGTAAATTACAACCAGTCCTTGCACTTACAACTCTCACAGCATCCACACGGTCCTAGGATCAAAATTTGGGTGCTTGGCAACCAGAAATTCTGGTCCCAATTGTGGTTACTAAAAGTTGACACCAACTTGATGGCGCATAAGCAAGCAAGCAATTATCACAGAAGGACCTCAAGTCATATTGATCGTTTGTGTGTGAACATAGGTAAAAAAAAAAAATCATTCAGAAATAATTGAACCGATGAGTGGGTGCAAAACATTTTCAGAAGTTGAAGATAAACGAAGCACAGAGATTGTATAGTCCCAATTTATTTGATAGCTGTTGTCTCTAAAGAAAGTGGCATTGATAATAATCACATTAAGGCCGGATATATTTAATATGTTCCATTCATAATAGAAAATAAACGCAGGGGGGAAAAATCCTGAAAAAGTCAACTGTGTTTAAAAATGCAACATTTTGGGGAGGAAGGGAAATGCATATTTGCCCATTTTTCTGGAGTGAAAAACTGTGTCTAGTGAGGATCTGTTTGTGCAAAACTCATTAAATTTCTACCATGGAGACACCATTTGCTTTTCCTGTCTCAGTTCCAATATGAATCTTTCGTACACGGCAAGATCTCGTCTTTTTGCATATCTTTTCATTGTTGGAAGTACCTGAAGTTGCCCGACTAGATGGCTCAGTGGCTAAGACACTGAGCTGAATCCCACCACTGCATGAGTTCAAGTCCTCCTTTGCCACAAAAGCGAGATGGGTAACTTTGGGCCAGTCACTCTCTCTCTCTCTCTCTCTCTCTCTCTCTCTCTCAGATCAACCCACCTCACAAGTTGTTGTCAGAAAAAAAGGAGAAGAAAGTTGTGTTGGCTAGGTTCGCTGCCTTGAGTTATAGTAAAAATAATAACGGCTGGATACAAAGAAATATTTATCTTATAAATATTAAAAATATCTTCTGCCAACCTAGCAGTTCGAAAGCACGTAAAAAATGCAAGTAGAAAAATAGGGACCACCTTTGGTGGGAAGGTAACAGCGTTCCATACACCTTTGGCATTGAGTCATGCCGGCCGCATGACCACGGAGACATCTTCAGACAACGCTGGCTCTTCAGCTTTGAAACAGAGATGAGCACCGCCCCCTAGAGTCGGGAACGACTAGCACACGTGTGCGAGGAGAACCTTTACCTTTACCTTTTACAAATAAATATAATAAAATTAATAGTGGCCCTTAAAAAAGAGAAACAATTCTCTATCTTCTCCCCCCGCCCCACCCAAATAGGTCACCTTGAACAGTGGCACTTAGTGGCAGTGCCAAACCTGGGCCTGAGGTAAAAGCTAGGCCTCAACTTCAGCCCTAACGCCACAGCTGCCATTCAAAGAGGCCACCCCATGCATCCCAAGTGTGTGAGCTTTGGGAAATGGGGCAATTGCCCCCATGGCCCAGCGCTCCCCAGGATTTGCCATGTGCCCCTTCCCTTCAGGCAGTTTCTCCTTCTGTTGATGGGCCACAGCAGCCTACCTGAGGTGGCTCTGGGTCGCACAAGGCCTTCATTCTTGAAGGGGCTTCAGAGAATGCTCTTCCAGGCAACTGCAGCCTCAGAAAATCACCCCAAAGTACGTCCCCATTTCCTCGTGATTTTTAGAGGCGCTGCAGGCTGCACGATTTCTGGAAGCCACAAGAAAGAACACCCAATTTTTGTGGCACCTCTGAAAAAGAGTCATTGACCGAGATGGGCGGTCATGGAGAATGAATGAATGAATGAATGAATGAATGAATGAATGAATGAATGAATGAAAACACACGAGAACAGGGTGTGCTTTCAGGAACAGTTGCTGTAAGTTGTTGGTGAATGCTGACATGCACTCAAAATATTGTGGCATGTCACCTTTGACACGCATGTCATAGATTCTCCATCCCTGATCTAAGAGTTTAATTTTTTTCCTTTCCAAACAGCTGAGTACAGAAATATGATAACGCAACCTAACCAATAGGTGGTGCTGCTCCTCAAATACTTTCCGATGACTTTGACAACGTTAACAACCTTGCTTTGCTTTTCTTGACAGAAAAAGAAAACGTTTAGATTTTTACTATTTTGGATGCTGTATTTAATATTGACTTTACTCCGTTGCCATCACTTAAGACTGTTAATTTTCAGATATGGGTGGACTCCCAATTCCCCTAATTTCTGGTTAACGTACGCTTGTATCCTGTTTAATAAAATTTCATTCCATTAGATCAGGGATGTCAAACTCAATTTCATTGAGGGCCGTATCAGGGTTGTGTTTGACCTCAGCGGGGGGGTAGGGGGGGTGACCAGGGTGTGTGTGGTCAGTTCGACATCACTCATGTTGGAGGCGCCTATAGTGGCTGGAGCGCTTTGCCAGCTAAACGGGCTCCCGAGCTCCATTTTTGGCTGTGATTGTCTCCTGCAACCCTCTGCCAGAGAAAATGGAGCTGGGGAAGGCTGTGTGCGGCCCTCCCCAGCTCCGTTTTCAGTGCCAGAGGCACCATGGGCAAGTCCTTTGCTTTTTCCAGGGTAGCCCTGGGAGCCAGATCTAAGCACCCCATGGGCCGGATCTGGCCTCCGGGCCTTGAGTTTGACACTCCTGCATTAGATAAAGGGGACTGGGTTCAGGTCACACACTAAACCATATTCTTATGTTTTGTATGCTGCATAATCTAGGTTTACCTGACATACTAAGCCAAGACTGTAGTTAATAATGAAGGATATTACGTCAATATGGCCTAGTGCAAAGTGTGAGCTCATTTTCTGAGTGTAACTGCACAACAAATTAAGCCAAAATGTCTAGCACACATTTTCCTCTCCCTCCAACCTCTTTCAGCAAATCTCTTAGAGGTTTTTCCCCTCCATTGAGCTTCAGTGCTCTCTATTTATCCTTGAACCAGCAGAAAATTAGACCAGCATAACCATTTCTTGTTGCTTATTCTGTCTCCATGGCTACTGTTTTGAGTCAAGACAATCACCTGAGTTCCCTTTCAGGTAAAAGGGTAACCAAGCCTAATTGATTTTTGACCCACATTTGTGGCTGCCCTTGGAACAAGGGTCGTTAGGATGTGGGAGGAGCTACTGTGCCATCGATATAGCTAAGGGTGACTTATTTATTTATATCCTGCCTGTATTATTTTTATGAATAGCAGAAGGCAGCAAATATACCTAATATTCCTTCCTCTTTTTATTTCCCTCCCCCACATGACAACCTACCCTGTGAGGAGGAATGGGCTGAGAGCAGGGGTGGGCTTCAAAAACTTCAACAACGGGTTCTCTGCCCAGTTGCTGGGTGGGCGTGGCCATGGTGGGTGTGGCCTAGTCAGCCTTCTGCACCACAGCTTGGGTTTCCCTTTCCACAGGCTCTGGAGGCTTTCCTCGAGCCTCTGGGAGGGCAAAAACTGCCTCCCCCAGGCTCCAGAGGCCTTTCCAGGACTTCTGGGAGGCCCATTTTCCCCCCTCCCTGAGCTTCCACGTGGGCCCTGCACTTACCTCACATCCAAAATGGGCCACATGGAGACTCCTGGGAGGGGGGGAGGGCAAGGCAGGGTGGGTGAGAGGGGCCAGCCAGGGGTTGGATTTGGAGGTTCTCCGAACCGGCCATAATGTTAGCTATGGTTCTCCCAAATCTGGCTGAACCCATAGCAGCCCACCCCTGGCTGAGAGTGACTACCCCAAAGTCACCCATCTGACTTTCATGCCTAAAACAGGGCTAGAACTCACCGTTTCCTGGTTTTTCGACTGATACCTTGAGTGACTTAAGTGTATCAAATTCCTAGGATGGGGGTAAGGTGAAGGCCATAACACAGGAATGGAGCAGGAAAAAGTTGTCATTCTAGTTAAGTGCAAATGGTAACGTGGCCTTAAGCTTTCTGGGCTATTGTTACTGAAGTGGCCAGTGGATAGCAATTGTAACCAAAGCTTCTATAATCCCACTTTGGGGGAGGGGAATTTGAGTGACACAGCTTTAGTTGCTTTACAGTCGCAGCATGGCTGAGGGTTGCTTGCGCACAACACTTTTGTTTTGGTTGCCATGATGTAAAAAAGATGTGGAGACTCTAGAAAGAGTGCAGAGAAGATCAACAAAGATGATTAGGGGACTGGAGGCTAAAACATATGAAGAACGGTTGCAGGAACTGGGCATGGCTAGTTTAATGAAGAGAAGGACCAGGGGAGACATGATAGCAGTCTTCCGATATCTCAGGGGCTGCCACAAAGAAGAGGGAGTCAAGCTCTTCTCCAAAACACCTGAGGGTAGGACAACAGGTGGACAGGTGGAACCTAATCAAGGAGGTGGAACCTAATCAAGGAGAGAAGCAACTTAGAACTAAGGAGAAACTTCCTGACAGTGAGAACAATTAATCAGTGGAACAACTTACGTCCAGAAGTTGTAAATGCTCCAACACTGGAAGTTTTTAAGATGTTGGATAACCATTTGTCTGAAGTGGTATAGGGTTTCCTGCCTAAGCAGCGGGTTGGACTAGAAGACCTCAAAGTCCCTTCCAACTCTGTTATTCTATTCTAAAAATTACCTCTCTTTTTTTTTGCTTGACTTTAAGTCTAGAAACCCGGTCTATGAATCTGCAGAGATAACAGCTGCAGTCTCTTTGCTGGTAAATGTGCCTGCCTGGGAAACAGCATATGGCTTGTTAAAGAGCAACAGGTGAGGTGGAATGTACGATATTGCCTCATGTGTGCTCATTAACCCATTACAGAGGTTTAACGTTTAAACGGACATCAAGAACATTAAACCACAAACCGGCTTTTTCAATGAGGTGTTGTGACCCAAAGGCCTTTTGAGTCTTTTCCCCCACTCTCCAATTACCATGTTAGCTGCTGCTCAAATTAATGTCCGGGCAGCAACATTGTGTAATCAGCTTGTTCGGTTGCTGTGTGTTAAAAAGTAACTATGCTGGAAGAAGCTGAAGTAGTTAAGGAGCCAGCGGGGAGGAAATTAAAAAAAAAACTGGACTTGCGAACTCACTCTAGCCATTACAGAAACCTTTCTCAAGGTGGTTTTCCTCCAGATATATTTCTCTCAATGTTTCCTGCAACATCGCTGAGCTATTTGTGACAGCAGAGATTCTAGGGCACACGTGTCTTTCCCAGCAAGGTCACTTTGTACCACTGACCTCTCCTTGGGCTGCTTTCCCAGGATGGGCTCCAGGCCAGAGATGGCATGAGAAGTCAGATGGCCTCTTCTAATTCCTTCCCCGGCAATGGCCTTTTAACTGTTCCACACTAACCAGCTGCAGAAAGAAGTCCACCCACCTTCAAGCTTCCAAGGTTGAGAAACACTGATCTAGAAGTTGGTTGGAATGTAAACTGACTTCCTCTGCAGTCTGTCCAGGAGAAAAAGGTAGAATTTTGATGGTACCATGGTGGTGGCCCCCGTTTGACTTTTCTGACCTCATCCCGGTCAACTCAACTAAATGTTTAAAGTCAGCCTCATATTCTAAGCATTAAGCCACCAGAAGTGCATGGGAGGTGTTTTGTGGGGAGAATATAATGTTTATTGAAACAAGATAAAAACAAATATAAAGCAAAAAGGTAAAAAAGCAAAAACGGGCCAGAAAAATAAAAAATAAAAAAAAAGATACAAAGCGGCTTTCCAAGAGTCTTCCCAGCAGTTTTAAAACACGAATGCACTTTTAACCAGATATGTTTCAATCTCTCTCTCTCTCTCTCTCAAATTACATCCTATTACTTTTCTTTCTATATAATCTCTCCTGTGGAAGCCAAAAAATCCCAAATTCATTTATTTTTATTTTTTTACGCAAAACCTCTTAAGAGGCTTCCAAGTTACCAATAAAAAAAACCAAAAACCGTAAAACCGCAGCAGGCGCCTCTGGAGGTTACCACGAGGCGTGGGCATTCTGCCAGCAGATCCCACCTCCGTTGCTGTTCAAAGTAAACCTGGATAAAGATCAAAGCCAGTATACCTGAAGCTTTAACCCTCCGCAGAGCGCCGCGCTTCGTACAATGCCAGTTGATTCGGCGGCTGCAGCAGCAGGGAATATCGCGCCATGGGAAGGGAACTTGGGAGGGGGCCCTCCAGATTTCACCACCAGCCCAAACCAACACAGCCATCAGCTCTGAAATTTCTCCGCGTGCCTTCACCCCTGACCCCCCCTTTCTCCCCCCTCCCCAAACCCCCCCCCCACCCGTTGCAGCCAGTCCCCAGACCTCCCCCCCTCCCCTCCTCTCCTCCCCCGCGGAATCCTAGCCTGCCTTGCAGCCGCGAAACAGGCAGGATTGCGCTGGCGACTTTCTGAAACAAAGACCCAAAAAAAGCCACGGTTTAAGAGAGGCGCGGCCGCGGCTTTGGCGAGGGCAGGGCAGGGCAGGGCAGGGCAGGAAAGATCCTCGCAAAGGCGCCGCCGGGCTTGGCAAAGAAGGGCGCTCGCATCCCGGGAGCCAGGCGAAGCAATGCGGCAAGATTCCCTCAGCCTTCTATTTAAAGAGACGGGCCGAGCCTGGAGAAGAAGAGGAGGAGGAGGAGGAGGAGGCCGCCGGCCGGTGGGAGGGGTGGAGGAGTGGAGGAGGAGGAGGAGGAGGAGGAGGAAGAAATAAAAGGCGAGCCCCGTCGGAAAGCGCGCGCGAGCCAGAGACGGAGAGAGCGCGTGTTTGCTGGCCCAGCCGCGGTTGTATTTCGGAGAAGAGTGGGGGCAAAAAAAAGCAATTTTCAAGCTCGCCATGGCGGAGGTGTTTGCCGGCGTCTGGAAACTGATGGAGAGCGTCAATTTCGACGACTACATGAAAGCTCTCGGTACCGTAAGGCGGGCAGAGATTTGGGGGCGGGGGAGGAGGCGCTGGCCTCGGAGAATAAAAGGTTGAATTCGTGGAGCGGCAGGGGCGCGAACGTCTCGTCCGCGGCGGGCTGGAGAGGTTTTTGCTCCTATCGTGGAGTGTGGGTTGTGGTTAGGTTCCCACGGGGAAGCGGTCTCCGTCCATCGTGGCTTTTTTGTTTTTTTAAAAAAGGGGGGGTTGGAAATGGGGGGTCTGGGTCTCCCACTTCGGACCCCCCCTGCCCCCCCAGCCCAACGAGTAAGGTTGGTTATTATCTATCTATCTATCTATCTATCTATCTATCTATCTATCTATCTATCTATCTATCT
>WNWU01000079.1:379515-399716 GCA_012654045.1 Ptyas mucosa
CCCCCCCCCCCCCGCCATGCCCAGCTGAGCCGCACAATCATCAGAAGCTTTTTTTTTTAACTTTTAAAAGCATTTTTGTTACAACCTGTTTGGCCAAAAAAATGCTTTTAAAAGTAAAAAAAAAAAATGGCCATGCCTACCCAGTCACATTACCCCCCACCAAGCCACACCCACAGAACCAGTAGTAACAAATTTTACATTTCACCACTGGGCTGGGCACATGCGCGGAAGGCATGCAAGCAAGCAAAGCTCATGCACGGAAGGCCGGGCGCATGCACAGAAAGAAGGTACGTGAAGCATGCTTGCATGCGGTGAACCAGTGGTAAGAATATTGGAAACCCACCGCTGGCCAGACCCCTCCTTGGGGGTTATGAGATTGCATTTTAGGTGCTCTACAACTGACTGCATTTATGGCCAACGGCAGTATCTTGTGGTCATAACCTATTATCCTAAATTGAGGACCACCTATAATTGAAACATAAATCTTACTACTCTACTTTGGGTAGCTCCATCAGCCCCCAACTGATACAGTTAACTCATTTAAGATTCTGCATTTACACGGAGAGGGGAGAAGCTTTTAGCTGATGGTGCATGTTTTTTAAAATAAATTTAAAAAAAATAGGAAAGCAAATCTACTGCCATAATATTACAGGATTTTTCCATTAAATTCTGCTGAGTGGAACCCTAGGCATTTGCCAGAAATTGCCAGGGTCAGAGTAGAGTTCATGAATGCAGCAATGAGAATGATTGATGATGGGGAGGTATTTGCAACCCATCTGCATCTGCAAAGAAAATGCTGACAACTCATCAGGATTTTTATGGCAGTTTTCATTCCTTTGACTCTTTTCAAACCACTGTGAAGCTAAAGCTTTAAAGGGAACGTTTACTTAGTGGCTATACCATTATATAGGTAGCACAATTTTTTTTTTTTAAGAATTCTTAGGTGCAATGACAAGGAAGCATATGCTCTCTCTTTTTTTTTTAATGAACCATAATAACCTTGATAAACTGTAGTTTAAACTGGGGGACGGTAGAGGGCTTGCTTGAATCTGAGACTTTCTAGTTCTTGATTTCCAAGCAATTCCCCTACCAATGTATGTGTCAAGCCCAAAGATGACACAGCAAAATCCAACGGAGTCCAATCCTTTATTTTAGGGGTGTCAAACTCACGGCATCACGTCATGTGACGTATGGCGACTCCCCCCCCCCCTTTTTGCTAAACCAGGGGTGGAGTGGCCAGTGCGGGATGCAAACAGCCCTTGGGCCGCGAGTTTGACACCCCTGCTGTATTTGCTTACAACTATTAGAATCTTGCCAGATTAAAGGTGTAACCCTCTACTCAGATATATCCTAAGACAGGGGTGAAATCTAAAATTTGTTACTACCGGTTCTGTGGGTGTGGCTTGGTGGGGGGGGTTAATGTGACTGGGTGGGCGTGGCCATTTAAAAAAAAACTTTTAAAACCATTTTTTCTACAACGTCTTCAGTGAGGATTGTTGTTAAAACAATGCTTTCAAAAGGCTCTGACGATCCCAGCTGAGTTGCCTGATCGGCAGAGACTTTTTTTTCTTTTAAATGCTTCTGCCGATCAAGCAACTCAGCTTGGATCGTCAGAGGCATTTAAAAGAAAAAAAAAGGGTTTTTTTCTTTTAAAAGCCTTTGATGATCCCAGATGAGCCGCGCGATCATCGGAGGCTTTTTTTTTTTACTTTTAAAAGCATTTTTTCTGCCGAAGAGGTTGTAGAAAAAATGCTTTTAAAAGTAAAAAAAAAAGCCTCTGATGATTGTGCAGCTCAGCTGGTCATGGGGGTGGGGGCAGGGATTTTTGCTACCAGTTCTCTGAACCACCCACCTCCATCGCTACCGGATTGGGCGATCTGGTCCGAACCGGGAGCATTTCACCCCTGTCCTAAGAGATGCTAGTGTGTAACTACCTTGAATCTCTTCTCCCATCCAACTTGAGTCTGCTCAGTCTCTTAACCTGTCCATTCTCTGGGAAAGGTCTGGGTGGCCAGCACTATATGCACTGCTTCTCCAGAGGCCCATTCTGTCACAGTATGCACCCAAACATTGAGAAATGTGCTCACAACTGATCTCATTGCTGATGGCCAGCAGACTTCTTGAGTGAGTTAAGTGCTACTGCCCAGTGCTGGGAAAAGAAAAAAAATCGGCATTTCAATCAGCGTGCCTTTCTCCCTGCATTTGCAACCATGGAGATGGGAGTCTCTGCTGATAGTGCTTCAAAAGAAATGCCACAGTTTTGTCTTTCTAGTGTTTCCTTGCTATCGGCAATGAAGCCAGAAGTCCATATTTACATAGGCATATTTTCAACTCTCTTGAACGTGAATCCCCTTAAATAAAGCTACACAGTCAAAGAAGCAAAGCGGCGTGGGGGTGGGAAATCTGATGACTGTTTAATATTTGGAGGCCAGATATGGTGACCCTGAATTAGCCAGAACCTGAAAGAGGAGATAAGCCATCCTCCTTGGTGAGCAATTTGTGTAGACTTTATATGCATACTTCCTTATCTCAGAGGTAGCCTGGGCTTCCCTATCTGGTGCCTTCTCCAGATTGTTGGATCTCATTGCTCAAGAGCAGCTTTGGGAAGGGATATTGCTCAATAGCAGAGCATGCCAAAGATTCCAGGTTCAGTCCTCAGGATCGCCAGGTACAGCTGTGGAAAATCCTGCCCAAAACCATGGAAAGCTAGCGTTATTAAGTCAGCGGTGCCAAAAATCAGACCGCATGGAGCAGCAGCAGGGTGAGACAACTTACGATCTTTGGATAAGTGGGGTACAATTTGAGAACGGAAAGTCTTAAGAGCCCCAGTTGGAGAAAGCTGGATTAAACCTACAACTTTTTTCTCGTGGGAAAGTCAGGGGAAGGGCAAGCTGCTACAAGCTGTACCGAATTATGTTTCTGGGCTGCTTCTGTTCCCTCACTCACTCAAAAGCATTTGGATGTTCTTTTTGGCTTGAAGGGCAAAAAAAGAAGACATGTTGGGACCTTCAGTGTATCTCACCTTCCGTCACTTAGCCCTCCCCCCCATTTCATTGTTGATTAACCTCAATCAAAGGATCCCTCCCCTCCCCTCCCTCCCCTTCCCTTCCCTTCCCTTCCCTCCCCTTCCCTTCCCTTCCCTCCCCTTCCCTTCCCTTCCCTTCCCTTCCCTTCCCGAATTATTTTAAGTAGAGAGGCAAGGGAATGACTCTGGGGCTTTGGGCCTGTAAACCAAGTGCCCTTCTCCTTAGCTTCACTCCTTCTTTAGTTCTCCAATTCTGTTGCCTCAGGAAACTCCAATTTTAATAACAAGGCTGACATGTGAAAGGGGGGGGGGCATTTGCTCAGGTTCGCCTGGTGCGCCAGTTGCGCCCTTATTTGGACCGAGATGCCCTACGCACGGTCACTCATGCGCTTGTCACCTCCCGTACTGACTACTGCAATGCTCTCTGTTAAGGATATTGATGTTGTTTTACCAACCAGCAGAGTAAC
Organism: Ptyas mucosa; assembly: GCA_012654045.1. Taxonomy (NCBI): domain Eukaryota; kingdom Metazoa; phylum Chordata; class Lepidosauria; order Squamata; family Colubridae; genus Ptyas; species Ptyas mucosa. The sequence goes on from WNWU01000079.1 coordinate 383,008, forward strand.
TGCACAAGGAAACGTTGAGAGCAATGAATAAGAAAACTGGTTTAGCAAAAGTGTACTTTATCATAGGAAAAAGCAGTAGCGTAGTCATAAACAAATCCCAAGTCTTCACCAATAAATCAGTCCAGTAAATCAGTCCAAACAACTCACTCTGGTTAGCAAACCACGATGATAGCAGATCCATCAACAGATAGCAACTCCTTCACAATAGCAGTTCATAGCAGCAGCAGCAGTTCCTAACAGACCAGGTTACAATACTTTGTTTAAATATACTTCCAACTAGTCATTATCCCATTACAGCATGACTCAGCAAGAAGGTAACATTTACAGCTTAAAGTTACAGTATACATATATTGCCTGAACAACTGGTTCTAACATTATATACATCTTATAGAATCCTAACACTCTCTACATGGGGCTGCCCTTGAAGACCACTCGGAGGCTTCAGCTGGTGCAGAATGCGGCCGTGTGGGTAGCGATGGGAGTGTCGGGACACTCCCATGTTACACCTCTGCTGTGCAACTTGCATTGGTTGCCGGTTGCCCTCCGGGTGAGATTCAAGGTGCTGGTGATCACCTATAAAGCCCTACATGGCTTAGGCCCGGGATACTTGGCGGACCATCTGCAGCCAGCAACAGCTTCCCATCGCCCAGTGCGCTCCCACAGGGAGGGCCTATTCAGGGTGCCGTTGGCCAGACAGTGTCGGCTGGTGACCCCCAGGGAGAGAGCTTTCTCTGTAGGCACACCCATCCTTTGGAATCAACTCCCTCTGGAGCTCCGGGTGGCCCCTGACCTTCGCTCCTTCCGCCGTGGGCTGAAAATGTGGCTATTTCCTTTAGCTGCCCTAGACTGATGGGGTTTTTAACAGAACTTAATGGGGTTTTATTGGATTTTTTGTCAATTTTATCATGGACTTTGTTTTCAACGGTTTGTTTGTTTTGTTTATTGTTGTGAGCTGCCCTGAGTCCTGTGGAGATAGGGCGGCATATAAGTCCAATTAAATAAATAAAATTAATTAATTAATTTAAAAAAAACCCAAGCAGAGATGGTTTCTTCCTCTGATGAACGGAGAGGTCAGTCCTCCACATGCTCACAGCTGGTTTCTTTCCCTAATTTGCCTCATTTGTTCCCTTACTTTTTCCTTTGAAGTGGCATCAAGAGGTCTTTCTGTGCTCACAGCAAGCACAGGTCAAAGTAGCTTTCTTGTGGGAAGTGGGGTGGGACAACAGTGGGAATTTGAACTTGGATCTCCCCAGTCTAGTCAGGCTCTTGAACTACTTGCCTCTTGCTAGTTAATGGCCCAGAGAGGTTGGTGTATAAATGCAAACTCTTACGGCGGTTGGAATACAGAGCATTTACTTGGTCTGTTGTGTGGCTGTTTGGGTGGTTTAGGGGTGGGGAATTTGTGGTGGGTGGGGGGGTGTTTGGGGATCGTTATGTGTGTTGGACCTGGTCTTTGGGTGTTATGTGAATTTCGTTGTATGGGTATACTGTGTATACACGTACAATGACAAGTTATTTATTATTATTATTTATTATTTGTGATGGGTAGGGTCACGTACATGAGATGGGCTGCTTTATAAATTGGATAGGGGCACGAAAGGACAGCAAATAATTTAATAAATAAATAAATAAAAGGAGCACAAAGGAACAGCTGTTTCCTGCTGAATAAGTCCATTAGATCAGGCAGCAAAATGCAAAAGGGCAAGTCCACACCAGAGGAATGCTAAGTACTATAAAAGAGCCTTTACATTCATCCAAGAGGCTCTCTAGAGTGTAGATCACACATCTTGTTCAAAGAGCATATATCTGGCAATTATATGCACAGACAGACGGCTCTTTGAAGTCCTCTCCATTAAATGGTTCTGTACCAGGCCAAAAAAATTAAAATAAAAAAATGGCTTGGCAGCTGAAAGTCAGTTCACATTCTTTGAGTGAACCCCTTTCTGTTGCCGGACAAAAGCTCCATCTTCAGTTCAGCTCTGCTTGGATTCTGGTAAACAAAGACTTTTTGCTTTTGAGAGTGGGAAATGTGTCCCACTCACATATAATTTGACTTTATAGTTCCCTTACTGAAAAGTTAAGATTGGTATTGGCTGTTTTGCACATGCTAAGAGGCGGCTTCTTTTTAAATACAGTTGGATAATCTAAAATGGCAAATTTACCTGCCAAACCCAAACAAACCATACTAGAGTTTAACACATAAGTCTAATAATTATGGCTTAGTGCAATATAAGAGCCCAACTTCTATGTTCTGCAATTATTATTTATAGTTTAGTCAAATTATAGTTAACAAAATCATGGCTGGGTGTTACAGAAAAATCTTCTAGGGCTAGGCAGACCAGTTTGATTCCTTTTTTTTTTTTTAAATAAACATTATAGAATAGGAAGGGACACTTTAAAGTAGAATTGAGCAATCTGATTAATTTGCAGCAGCTAACAATGTTTTCCATGTTTTTAGACTGCAAAAATATTTGGTTTTTAGTTTTGACCTCTTTTTTTCCTTTCTTGTAGATGTGAATTTTGCCACAAGACAAATTGCTAATTTGACCAAACCTACCACCATTATTGAGGTGAACGGTGATGCAATTACCATCAAAACCCAGAGCACTTTCAAGAACACGGAGATCAATTGCAAAATGGGAGAAGAATTTGATGAGACAACAGCAGATGGCAGGAATGTGAAGGTAAAGACCTGATCACTACAGTTTGAGTGGTAATCCTGGCCATTCCCTTCAGGGTCTACTCACCAATAGAAGGGTTTTTTGGTCCATCTAAATTAGCACTGACTGCTCTGATTTATTTTGTTTATGTTTTATTTTTATTTTTATTTATATGCCGTCCTTCTCCGGAGACTCAGGGCGGCTTACAGTGCATTAAGCGATAGCCTTCATACTTTTGTATATTTTATACAAAGTCAGCTTATTGCCCCCACAAACCGGGTCCTCATTTTACCTACCTTAGAAAGGATGGAAGGCTGAGTCAACCTTGAGCCTGGTGAGAATTGAACTTGCAGTAATTGCAGGCAGCTGGCAGCTAAATACTACTTTTAACAGTAGCATTAGTTTGCTGCGCCACTCAGGCTCCTTAGTGATGTTCATGTCTATTGTCGCCTTGTTCAGCTCTTCAAAAAAAACCAAGTGATAATTACAAAAAAGTTAACTGATTCATTTCTTAAGTTCCCCTGTGGAATATTGCCACACCTGCATGAGAAGTGTAGATCTATATACTGAATTAATTCCCTCCCCCACAGCACCTCAAGACAGTTCACAAATAAATTAGAACACTATGCAATATATGGTATATATATATTTGTGTTTATCATAGTGTCATTATGTGCCTAAAATGCATAATACAATTTTGGGGCAAAATAAGATCCTTGCTGATAGATGAAAATTGTCATTGGGCAAGTCTCCCCGGATATGAGCTTTCCCTAGCTGGAGTACAGCTGAGAAGATTCTCCTTGGTTGATAAATGGATAACATTTATCATCCAGGGTCATTTTGGATACTATATTTCAGGCGTCCTGTCTTCTAGAATAAGACAGGGCACCTGGAATGTAGTATCCAAAATGACTTCGATGATAGTTGGAAGATTGAACAGGGGCAATTTGTCCTTCTCTCTTTTAAAAGAAGGCGGTTAGCCAAATTCATGGAGGAACAATGCTTTTCCATGGTAGTCTCTTTTTTTAAATAGAAGAACCAGTGGTGGGTTGCCCCCAGTTTGGACCGGTTCACAAGAACCGGTAGTAAAACGAGCGGGAGGCTCCGCCCACTGACCCAGACATAGGTGATCTGCACATGCACAGAAGAGCACACCTGGGTGCGATGCGAACCGGTAGTAAAGGTAAGTAGAACCCACCTCTGGAAGTAAGACATGGTAAAATCTCATCCTTCACTATTTTCTTATGGCCCTCAGGTTGGCTGGTGCTAAAATCGAAAGTTTAGATAAACTTCTAGCCTGTTCAGAGTTCTACTCAGCCTTTTTGAAATCTGACATGGATAGTTGTGAAAGTTTGCATTGTATTGTGTTGCCAAGGTTTGCACATAGAGCTTCTTTCCATTGATCTGTAGCTGCAAGAACATTCAAAGCGTACAATGCCTGGTGACAAAGGCTGAAGTTGAAGCCGTTTGTGTTATTTTATGTGAATGTCCCAGAGTATCACACCCACACTCCCTTCTTTGATTGGGACTTTATTCCTAAATAAACACTCAAGCCGATCTTAACTTGGATACTTATTCATGAAACTGAACCCTTATCAGAACTTAGATAAAATAAGCCCATTCATATGGCTTTCATCTTCCTGGTCCTTAAAAGGAACTTGTGCTACTGGTTTTATAAAAGTAGTTGTAAATGACAGCCTGACGGAACAAAACCTTGTGGTGATTCTTTTTACTAGCTTAAAAGTACAAGCCCAGAGTTACCCTGTGAGTAAGATGGGTGGCCAATAAATTTAATAATAAAATTCCTATCCTGACTCCTTCATAGCTGTGACTTGACAGAAGAATCTTCCTTAGAGTTCAGCCTTGCCAGGTTATTTAAATTTTAAAAATAGGACTGCAGGAGCTTCTAATTTCAGTCTGCTTCGGTTATAGAACATTGTATGATGATAAAGTCAGAAAATAGTTTCAAAGTAGTTATTTCTTTGGAGTAGTAGCCTCCAAACTACTCAAAACTTCCGCTACCGGTTCTCCAGAACCTGTCAGAACCTGCTGGATTTCACCCCTGGTTTAGAATGAGAAGTGGATTATTTGGTATTATTTCTGCCAATAAGCTTTTTTCTTATTTTCCTCCCCAAAAATTAAGGTACGTCTTATACTCTGAAAAATACGGTACTCATGGAAAATTTTACTTAGCTAATCCTTTCTCTTGTGTATTGCTCAAGGATCTTCAGCAATCCTTTTTATGGCAATTACCCCATTTTCCATTGATGAAAGGAGGAAAGATTAGGGAGCTATTGAGGTTTTGGGAAAGGTTTTTAAGATTTATCCATGGTAGAAGAAAAAAAATATTTACTGTCCTTTCCAGAGGCATAATTGTGATTCCAGTCAGGAGGCTCTGTGGTTGTTGTTTGTTTGTTTTTTTAAAGGACAAACTAGTTAAATACCATTTCACATAACATGCAGTTATCTAATCTAGGTTTCTGAGCTTCTGCTTCAAAAAACTACTCCAATACATGACTAATGCAAACACAAGCAGAAAAAACGGGCAGTCACAACTGTAGACTCAATTGTCTTTTTAAAATCTTGCACAATCCCTTTTTCCATTCATAATCTCCAAGCTGTCTGGCTATGAGATGAGCATAATGATTTCTTTCTACAGTCTATTGTGACACTAGATGGAGGAAAGCTTGTTCACATACAAAAATGGAATGGAAAGGAGACCTCACTCGTTCGAGAAATAAAAGATGACAAGCTGATTTTGGTAAGAGAACCAACACATATTTTTTTTCCCCTTTGGCAATTGGTGACTTCTATTGTAGGAAGAAATTCATTTGGAAATTGTTGAGATTGAGATGCACTTCTGGACAATGAAAATTAACTAGTATTAATTGGGAAGTCTGAATTATTTCTTGTTTCAAATGAATAAGCCATCAAAGGGAGCATAAAACCAAATAATGCAGTTTGCAGCATCCCTGGTTTAGTTACCTGGAAATATTATTTTAGAAACTCATAGTGTGCAAAATGCTTTAAGTTCAAAACACATGGTTTAGAGCAGTGGTGAAATCCAATTTTTTTTACTACCGGTTCTGTGGGCATGGCTTGGTGGGCGTAGTGTGGCTTGGTGGGCGTGGCTTGGGCGTGGCAGGGGAAGGATACTGCAAAATCTCCATTCCAGCCCCACTCCAGGGGAAGGATACTGCAAATGCTCCATTCTCAACCCACTCTGGGGCCAGCCAGAGGTGCTATTTGCCAGTTCTCCAAACTACTCAAAATTTCCGCTACCGGTTCTCCAGAACCTGCTGGATTTCACCCCTGGTATAGAATGAGAAGTGAATTATTTGGTCCGTTTTAGAAAGTGTCTTGGCACCCTTTCAAAGTAGTCTGGTGATTGAATCTGGGACTTTTGCGCTCAGAAAGTGTGTTTCAGATTTGAAAACATTTTCACAATCCTGCCAGAAATACTTTCAGCCTCAAGGAACACTTTTGAGCACAGAATTGATCAACTACTGATTAACAGAATTGATCAACGCAACCCTTAGTTCTTTCCTCTGGGGGGGAGAATATAGTCTTCTTGTACAAAAACTAGAGTAAATAATCTTCCATGTTTAGGCTAAGAGAAATATAGCCACAGGACTCATAGAGAAATATAGCCACAGGGCTGACCCAACTCACGGTATCATAATTTGGTTTATTTTGATTCAATTTAATATGCAAGGCAAGTCTGGCTTATTTTTGGTTAGCAAGATGATGGTTAATGTCTTTGTAAATTGGGCAAACCAAGCCTGTAATAATTTAGTGCCGTAAAAGTGATAACTTTCTTTCCCATAGGCAGATTGTCCTTCAGCATTCCAGAATAAAAGATGATTGTTTTATTATGTATCATCTTCTCTTTCAGACTCTGAAAATGGGTGATGTGGTCTGTACTCGTACCTACCAGAAAGATAACTAGAAAGTTTCTACCTCCTTCCTATCGTAATACTATTTTTCACTGCCAAATTGCTGATGGTTCCCCCCCCCCCTTTCTTTGTGTTTTGTACACTTACTGAAATTTTGGAGACCTTTCAGTATCCAACTTGAGCTCTCTTCATAAATGCTAGTCACCCTGACCTTTATGGAGTTTTGGGTGTGCCCACACATTTTTACTATCGAAGAGATCTTTAAAAAAAACAGTAATAAAGTGAAACAATTGTTAAAAAACCTAGTTGCGTTTCCATCTACATCTTCTGCTTTTATCAGGATTATGACTATGCCTCGTTTAAAACCCCACATCTCCATCAAAACTGAAGAGTAGTTTCTTTTTATCTACCTGACAAGAGGCAGTTGCTATCTTCATGCTGTTGCATGTCTGAAGCACTTTTTAGGAAACTGAATACACAAGTCTGCATTAGATCTCACTCTTGCCTGCTAGTAATTGGCAACTGAGCCACAAAATCTGCTATCCAGAGGTATGCTTGCCTTCTACAAAACTACCATATTCTATCATTTTGCAAGACAAAATACGTGTAAGACTGATACCGCATTAGACTCATCCAATTTCATCCTTGTATTCTAGATCAGTCAGTTTTCCAAAGCTATATATTCCACGGCTTATCAGTCAAGATTGTTTTTTTCCATCACAAATATTACTAAAGATCTGGAACAAGATTAATACAGATTCTCCCAGCTAGCAAATTTACAAGTTTTCTCATTACTCTGCTAGCTGCAGGGTTACCTGATAGGCAGAGAACTATCTGCATTATCTGTCTGATATCAGAGTGGGATCTCTTGACGATCTGAATTATGAAATTCCTTTTCTAATGTGGCATGTAATGCCTATAACTTTAAACATTACATAGCACGCATAGACCATTTTAGATGTTGTTATAATGGCTATCATAGTCCTGTATCTTTATTCGGCTTGTTTGTATATAAATTGGCCCTAGAAACGTGAATATGGCTTATTTATCAAATCAGTTTTAGGAAGGCACAGCAAATAACCAGAATGGATCATATAGGTAGCATCGAGCAAACTAGAATCACTCAGACACAAATCTCTGGGTGGAGGAACAAATTTAGAGTACACAGACAGGTTGGGAAATATGTGGCACACCAGTTTTATTTTCTCCTGCCGTCAGCAACAGTATTTCCAAAGAACTGCATCATTCCTGGGATAGTTATATCATTTTTGACCAACATTTCCTGCTCCAATTGCTTAGTCAGTTTCTAGTGATTCCCCAGTGTGTGTATTTAGGGAGAAGCACATATTTCTCCTATCAGTGACTTTAAATGAAGCACACCGAAACAATAGCTGTTTTTGCAGAAAGCACCATCTCTTAAAGCGGTATTTCTCAACCTCAGCAAATTTTAAGATGTGCGGACTTCAACTCCCAGAATTCCCCAAGCAGCATTCAGTTCTGGGAGTTGGAAGTCCACACATCTTAAAGTTGCCGAAGTTAAGAAACATGGTCCTAGAGCATTTTATCTGAGTGACTGGTTATCTGCATGTATTTCCAATGAGTTTCTTATAGAGACAAAATTTTATATAACAGAACACCCTGTTAGTTTCTGGTTGTGTCAATCTAAATTGCACTAAATTACACTTAAAACGTTTTATACTTTCCTTCTGAAGTATCAGTGTGTGAGTCAAAAGTAACAGCAATGTACTTGGGCCCTGCTTATATCAGCACTACTGACATCAATATTGTACCCTCCAGGAAGACATGAATACCAGTTACGTATTTTGAATTTATGTCACCAGCTAAGTGTTCTTAAGCATTACATTAGTGTTGTATTTCTATATCTGACGGTAGCTACAGCTCAACAATTGATGCCTTTTAATAAAAATGTTGTCAGTCCTTACTTTGCCATGGACTAATGCAACTCTCCTGCTACAGTTTCTACACTGGATAAACAAGAGGCTTGTTCCAACTGTTAGGATAACTTACACGGAAGATAACCAGTTGACAATTCATGCCTGACTCATCAACCCCTCCCTCTTATCTTTGCAAAATAAAAAAATAACTGGCACATACTGGAGAGAGGAACAGTCCTGGGTGTTACTTTATGCCTTTATTCATCCAATACATCTGGTCAATAATTATTTTGCACACTGCTCTTGGGGGGAACAGATGTCTGACTTAGATATACATCTGGACTCATGGCTTCTGCTGGAAAAGTAAGGCTGTGGCTTTGGCTGGCATGCCAGGTGCAGTCCTACCCTATCTTAACTGAAGTGACTCATGCCCTTGTCACCATCTACTTAGATTACCGCAACACACACTACATTTGAGGATCATTGAGTTTTCAGTTGGATCCAATTACAGGAGCCTGTGTGTTGACTGGTCTTTGCTGGTGGGATCATATTATACCAGTAATGCAAGTCTTGCACTAATTGCCAATGGCCTTTCAGATGCAATTGAAAATGCTAACTTATATAGCTCTATGAGACTTGCCCTTAATAGCAGGAGTGCATTCTTCCATTGAAATAAGTCTGGGAAGTTTGATATACCCAGGGAAAAATATTAGCTGCACCCTTTGGAATGGGGGTAAAGTTCTATGACACTGTGTGGCTGGATGGCCGGACCAGTTCTTTGGAACAGCTTCCAAGTGCACATCTGAAAGGCTCTAACCCTGATTACATCCTATAATTGCTCAAAGCAGATAGCACTTGGGTCTTAATCTTAGTTAGGTTACAATTTGGCTATTTTGTTACTTTATGTCTTCATTCACTGGTGGACCTTTTAGTGGTATATTTTTGTTATTGTGTATCATTTCTTGTACATCTTGTAATCTTTAGCCCTTAAGCATACACCACACAGAGGCATTTTGCTTGATCCTATATTCAGCAAAGTGGCCCTTCAAAAAAATTAGCAGCTCTATTACAGATCCCAGTTTAAAAACTTTTATGAACCAAGCTGAAAACTTTTAAGCGTGCAACTGGTTTTCTTTATAACACAAGAGTAGATAAAACTACACTGTGCAGAGGCTTATGTCATCAGTGCGCATTGTGCCAATCAGAGTAGGAAAATTCAACAATACACAAGCAGTGGTTTGCTTTGAAGAACTTCTGAAGGTAATATAGGCACGAACAAGTTGGTGGTGGTGTTTTTTTGGCAATTAAGGTTCTTGGCGAGATTAAGAGTTACATTTCTGAGAAATAGTACTATGCTAGAGGCATGAACTGGGAGACAAGCTACCTTACCTAATCTCTGATCAAAGAAAGTTTAGTTACACATCTTATGTAAATTGCCTTAGATTTCCCAAAGGCAGAAATACAGGATATAACTAAGACATAAGCTTCAAAGTTGCCAGGATAATACAGAAAAGCTGGCACTCCCAACGGTTACATCACTGACTGCACCTCTGCACCAAGAGTTTCCTGTCCAAATAACAATGCCTTAAAGCAGTGCCCTCAACCTTTTGGGCACCAGTTCCGTGGAAAGAGGTTTTTCCTCAGACCAGAGGGTGTGTGCTGTGGCCTGCCAGCATAGCTGGTAGCAGATTCTGACAGTGAGGAGGTTGGGGAGGAACATGGGCCAGTCCTGGAGTCCGGGGAAGGCTTGGACAAGGGTTGTGAGTCAGAGGCAAGAGATGAAGCCAGGGCTGGTTCAGAGTCAGACATCACTGAGGCAGACAAACAGCTGGAGCCTGTTCCCAGTGTGCGCATGCACAGAGTTGCCAAATGCAGGGAACAGCTAAAGAACAAGGGTCGACTTGGGAGTAAGGCCACAGGTGGACGATGAATGGCCTCTCCCAGAGGGAATAAAAGAGGAGCGAAAGGGGAGTGGAGTTTTTGGAGACAATTAGTTCACTTAATTGGTTTGTGACCCTCTGAGACTCTTTGCCAAGTTTTGAAGCCTAGCAGCTCTCCAAGCCAGATAAGGTCTTTGACTGTAAATTCTCCCTTGAAAGATTTTGTTGAAGGTGAATGAGAGGAATTCACCGTTTGTTTAATAAAAGGGGTTTTGTTGGGACCAGGATTCTGTTTCCTGCTTTTTGGGAAGCCTATGTCAGAACAGTGTGGGACCGGAAGTTGGCAAACAGGCCGTTTTCAATCTCCAGAGGGCCTCCAGGGGGTGGGGAAGGTTGTTTTCACCCTCCCCAGACTCCTAGAAAGGCTCTGGAAGCTGGGGAGAGCAAAAATTGGGCCTACCGTGCCATCATGTGCCAGGAGCGTGGGGAGTTGCATGTGCATGCACGGGGGCAGGGCGCATAGAATTATGGGTATGGGCATGTGTGCGCGCGAGACCCCCCCACCGATGGCAAAAAGGTTAGCCATCACTGCCATGCCTTAAATATAATGGTGAGTGTAAGAGCAGCACACTACCCTCAGTTTCATTTATATGAGCCCCACTCAGGCAATTCTCTTCCGGGCGAGGGGAGCAAAATAGCTCTATGAAGGCTCACTGAGGTCTGGAGTCTTCATTTCACCTCTTAAAGCCAGTCTGAGAAAAATAAACTCCAAAATGCAGCATCATCCACTGCAAGTCACTGACTGCACCCCTGCAGCCTCCAAAACTAACTAAGTATAATGTAAGTGAGCTTCCAGACACAAAAATGCTGACACCCTAGTTTTTAAAGCATCTCACAATAGGAAAGTGAGACAACTGGAAGGGTTCTTATTTCTGTCCCTTCTCCAAATCCAAATCTACAGTAAAAAGAACCCGACGAACCAAAACTTTATTCATGGTTCAAAGGTGAACACTTGGCTCGTTTCTCAGTTTTTAAGACAACTGGTCCTGTACCCGATTTCTTCCTATTATAGTATTACAGGAAAAATAGGATAACAGGAATGCAGTGGCATGATCTGTTCTTCAACCAATGTTTCCCTGTCGGGCGAGAGGGTACATCCACAGTTCCTTCTGCTGGTAGGCAGACAATAACTGGCGGATGCTGAGTCAACCCACAGTTGTTCCTGTGAGAGGAAATGCGCCGACTGCCAGCTCCATACAAGTTTCTGCAAGATGGCTCTGGGTTGATCCAAAGAGGCTGGCTAAAATCCAAGCATGAAGAAATGAAAGAAGGGAGTTAAGATTTCACAAGAATGGAGTCAACATCTGGGACAAGGTACCACCCAGTGGCAGGCTGCTCCTTCCTTTCCACTTTATGGGAGGAGAATAGCCATCCTTGTGATAATCCTTGAAAAACAAAGGTGATTTTCAAAGAAGGAAAAACCATTTTATCCTAACGCATCCTGCTGGTTCAGTTGTTCCTTTTTCCAACTGATGACCAGAAGGAATGGAAGCCACAATTTGCACTGAGAACACATGCAGCCCAGAGTCAGATTCTCATTCTCATTCCTTGTGCTTTTTCTTATGATGCTTCTTTTTCCTTTTCCGAGATGGACTGTTTTTTTCCTTGCGTTTTGCCTTCTTCCGAGCTGGCTGATTCCCATTGTCAGAATTGGTGCTGTCAGAAGCCTCCAACTCTGTGTTCTTACGTTTCCTTTTTTTCTTTTTATCCTGGTCAGGAGGAAAAAAAATGTCTTGATGAATTTTGTATGACAGAGCAAATATATCACTACATACAGGTAGTCCTCGACTTACGACCACAATTAAGTCCAAAATTTCTGTTGCTGAGACTGTTGTTGAGTTTCCCCCCATTTTATGATCCTTCTTGTCACGGTTGTTAAGTGAATCATTGCAGTTAAGTTAGTAACACAGTTCTTAAATGAATCTGGCTTCCCCATTGACTTTGCTTGTCAGAAGGTTGCAAAAGGTGGTCACATGACCCTGAGATACGGCAACTATCATAAATACGAACCAGTTGCCAAGCATCCAATTTTTTATCATGTGGGGATGCTGCAATGGTCATAAGTGTGAAAAACGGTCATGAGTCACTTTTTCAGTGACGTAACTTTGAACAGTCGCTAAACGAACTGTTGTAAGCCAAGGAGTACTTGTATAATGGAGCTATTTCTCTGCAGTAATAAGGTCCACCCACCCAAAAAATGCAGACTAGAAATAGAAGCCATTGTTTGTTACATAGAATGCTAAACTACATATGCAAACTGGCATCTAATTATAAATTAAGCATGCTCAATTTGTGCAGGGAAGTTTCAGTAGATACTTTATATCTTTTAATGTCAGAGCTCTGTGAACGGCTACCAGTTCTTATCTATTTAACAGCATAGCTCTGTCCAGTAACATTTGACATGCAGGTTTAAGAAAGTGGTACCTTTCAATGAAAGACAAAGGCAACTCTTTTGAATACAGCAAAGTCCACATTCTGGACAGAGAGGACCGCTGGTTTGAAAGAGGGGTCAAAGAGACCATCTACATTAAAACCGAACAGCCCCTCTCTCCAGAGGGATACGACACCACCTGTCTCGTTTACAACAAAGCCCTTTCGGCAGTTCTAAGAAGGTTCCGCACACATTTGCACTATTTAGATGACCCTGACGGCACAGATAAACCTCCAAGTGGCCTCAACAACTTTCAGAGGGAATGCTAAAGACCAGATGACGGCAAAGAATATAAATCCTTCCATTCTCCACCATTCAATCAGAATTGAAGAAGCTTCCTGGATGAGAAGCAAAACGTCTTCAAGGAAAAACAAAGGAAGTACAGTTGCCTCTTGGAAAAGCATCTTTGGGCAATCATGACCTGGACGACAGAGAATGTCCATAGATACCTTTTTCCTTTTCTTCATAGAGTGGTGACCTTTCTTTTCATCTTCTGCAGGGACAGGTTCATCCTCTGGTATAAGGGTATATTTTGTCCCTCCTGGCTGCATGAAGCAATCTTTGGCGAAATGACCTACAACAAATGAATTATATAGAAATATAAAATAAGGCAACCTTTATAGATTACTCTTCTCTATTTCCTCAAGATTTATACAGAACTTCTAGATGCTATTTATACCTAAGTGCTTAAGTCTCATTACATTTGTTCTCCAGTTTTGAGGAAAAGGGCATATATGGAATAAAAATACTGTAGGCCCACAAATAAAGTTATCTTTCCTTCATTTCTCAACTTCTTTCAAACCCCTATCTTCTATAACTCTCTGAAAATGAACAATAAATGAACAAAATTATTAATCACATACCTGGACAACCACACTTCTTACACACAGTGTTCAAAACAGCTTCTAAAGTGATCTTTTGACTGGTATAATCTTTAAAGGAGCATTTTTTCCGTGCCTCCTGACTGCATAAAAACACAAGAATGTTCAAAAACAGAAACACCATTAATATGGGAAAAACCTGGTTCTACTTGGAACAATGAACAAATTCTAAGTTATGTCAAGAAAACTAATATTAAAAGACAGCTTTCTGAATTGTCACTATGATTTTTTCTAACTTATTGTCTATAATCAGAAATCTATGCAATCACAAAATTAATTATTTTAGCAACCTTTTTATATCATCCAACCTGTCACAGCTCAAGACAGTTTATATACTACAAAAATCTATTTCATAAAAACATGCTAAAAGTTACAAATGCAGCCCAGGACCACCTGTCTACACAAGTATGGATTTCAATTCCCAGAATTCCACAGCCGCATTTTAAAGTTGCCAAGGTTAAGAAACACAGGTCTACTCCAAAAGCCTGCCAAACAAGATGGTTTTCACTGCTTTGAAAATACATGTTTGTGTATACATAAAGAACAACAGAAATAGTGAAACTCATTTGCCAACACAGAGCTGAGATGGGCAGTTAAAAATGTGGGATATCAGTGTGGGAAGAATCCAACACCTTGGCATAGTACAACTATACTTCTTAAACATAAAATGTTGACTGGCTATTCTATGGGCAGGAAGAAAATCAACAGAAAGAGTGGAATGAAGTGGTTTACAAGAAGACTGGATGAAATACTAAACAGGAATCCTCCTCACCACATTTTGTGGCAGGGTCTCTTGGTTCATCGATCCTCAACATTTTTGGCACCACGTTTCGTGGAAGACAATTTTTCCACAGACCAGAGGTGGGGGACGGGGAAGGTGCACATAATCTAGATCCCTTGAATGTGCGGTTTACAGTTGGGTTCACTTGGCCACCTCCAGCTGTGTGGCCCGGTTCCTAACAGGCCACAGATCGGTACTGGTCCACAGCCTGGAGGTTGGGGACCCCTGTCTTGGTGGTCTCTTCTACTGAGCTCAAAAGAACTGCTGGATTTTTACACTCTCTCCATGAGAAGTCATACTAGAAAGACCTTTGGTATAGAGAAGAAAGATTAGAGGAATGGAGATTTCACTTACTCAAGGACAACATTATTGGGGTCTAAGTCCTTTCCAGTTCCTTGGTTAACAACTTTCATGGAAAGAGATAGTTTCAGTTTGTCATCCGTCTTCTGAAAACAGAAGGCAATACATTTGGATTTTTGTTTCATTCCCAAATACCCAAGGCAAAAACTGATGTTGAGGTTATAATAATCACTTTAAGGTATTATATTTCAATCATTGAAATGTATTAATGTAAAATACATTACCTATTCATAATGAGCTTTCAGATAGTATCAACCTCCATGTTTCCCTGAAAATAAGACCCTGTCTTTTTTGAACCCTGAAATAAGTGCTTGGCCTTATTGCCATGCGCTCAAAAGCCCGATTGGGCTTATTATCAGGGGATGTCTTATTTTCGGGGAAACAGGGTATCTATGTTTTAAGGCAGAATTGGACTGGATATTTCATACTGGGTACTTTGTGAAATATGTAAAAAACTTTGAGTTGCATACTGTTACAATAAATTTACAGAGTGGATCAATTTTTGAACTCATTTGAGATGTCTTGTAAGCGCATCATTCATAAAACTCAATCTCATTCAATTCCATGTTTATTTAAAATTCCAATGAAATTAATGTTTTCTATGAGAATTTAGATTTTCAGATTGCATACTTTTTTAGTAGTTTTGCCGGTGAACTTCAGAATAAATGTTAAGACTGTTATATCATTCTTCTTTTATAAAAGTATTTGTACACTAATTGCTAACAATGAAATCTTTATTGGTAGAAATCATAAAATGGAGCCACAAATTTACCTCTTTTCCTATAAGTTTCACCCACACTTTTTCTCCAATGTCCACCATCTCTGAAGGTTTGTCCACTCTACAGTTTGACATTTGGCTTTTGTGAACAAGGCCTACAGCAATAACAAGAGAGAAAATATTTTATTTTCTGCTAGAAATCAGTAACATAATTTTCTAAAACCACCCACATTTTACAAAGAAACTAATCAATTTTCTTTTATATTCATTTACCGATAATACAGGTAATCCTCAACTTACAACAGTTAATTTAGTGACCGTTCAAAGTTACAACAGCTCTGAACCATGTGACTTATGTTTTGCACTGTTGCAGCATCCCCATAGTCACATGATCAAAATTCGGATGTTTAGCAATTGGTTCATATTTTATGATGGCTGCAATGCCTCAGGATCATGTGATCTCCTTTTGTGACCTTCTAACAATCAAAATCAATGCGGAAGCCAGATTCACTTAACAACTATGATACTAACTTAACAACTGCAGTAATTCACTTAACAACTGTGACAAGAAAGGTCATAAAATGGGCAAAATTCACTTAACAATTCTCTCACTTAGCAACATAAATTTTGGGCTCAATAGCGATCATAAGTCAATGACTAGCAATGTAAGCTTTGTGTAAGCCTACCAAGGTTACTTGGGAATGGGTATGCTCAAAACTTGTAAGTGAAAAAGTAACACCATTCACTATACTAACAAAAGAATGTCAACCAAATAGTCACCATATAATTAATCAAACCTTGTTTTTGGGTTCCTGGAATTTTTATAAATGCTCCATATTCTGTCACAGAAGCAACCTGTAAAAAATATATATATACCACCACTCACAAACAAAGCAACATTTATTAACCTACTGTCTCCTTACCCTGCTCCCAGTAACAACAGATGTTAGCACAATATACTTAGTTCTGTCTATTTGATGCCAAAGAGATCTAACTGTTTGGAAATATCAGAGGGAATACTTACATAAATATGGGTCTACTGGTGTGCTCTCTCTCTCTCTCTATATATATATGGTAAATATATATATTTACGGCTGTGGTAAAGCTTTTTGAATAACATCTTAGAAATAGTGTGGAATTGTGCTAT
>WNWU01000079.1:404326-424823 GCA_012654045.1 Ptyas mucosa
TCACACTTGGCCAATAGAGAATTCAATTATTCTACTCCTATTCTACTTCTATTCTATTCTATTCTATTCTATTCTATTCTATTCTATTCTATTCTATTCTATTCTATTCTAAAATCAAAACAGAATGACACTTGGCCAATAGAAAATTCAATTATTCTATTCTATTCCATTCCATTCCTTACAAAAGAATGCTTTACCCTTTTCATCCTTTAGAGTAAGCAGAATTTTACTTTTTCTGTGCTTCAATCTGCTGCTAAATATGTCAATTTTAGATCAACTATTAACAGCACTTCCACTGCTTGCAATCTTACATGCAATAACACCTGCCTAATTGCAGACTGTGTATTAAGACACCTTTGATTTGAAATGGTTGTTTGATACATTCCAGTTTTCAAGGAAAACACTATACTTAGGCTTGTTCCTCCCTCTCATTTCAGTCCTATGGCATGTGTATGGTGACTGTGATAATTATGCCACTTTGAAGGGCCACAGTGGGGCAGTTATGGAACTACATTACAACACTGATGGCAGGTTGGTGTTTATTTTTTTTTACATTTTGTACAATATACCAAATTATTTCTCTGCTTTTGAAAACAAATAGTGATCTGTGAGTTGACCGAAAAAACCTCAATAGGAATGCAGAAAACTATCTTCATATCATATGCATATGTTGTGTTTTATTGTTTCGGTGGTTTGCTGTTTTCTTTGAAAAGGACGCTTGAATTTATTTTTTAAAAAAATTACTTTGTTACTATAATCCTCCAATGAGTAAAAAAGTATGTGTATGTATGTAGATAGGGGACGCGGTGACTCAGTGGCTAAGACGCTGAGCTTGTCGATCGAAAGGTTGGCAGTTCAGCGGTTTGAATCCCTAGTGCCGTGTAACGGAGTGAGCTCCCGTTCCTTGTCCCAGCTTCTGCCAACCTAGCAGTTCGAAAGCACATAAAAAACGCAAGTAGAAAAATAGCGACCACCTTTGGTGGGAAGGTAACAGCGTTCCATGCGCCTTTGGCATTTAGTCATGCCGGCCACATGACCACGGAGATGTCTTTAGACAGTGCTGGCTCTTCGGCTTTGAAATGGAGATGAGCACCGCCCCCTAGAGTCGGGAGCGACCAGCACATATGTGCGAGGGAAACCTTTACCTTTATGTATGTATATATAAAAGGTAAAGGTTTCCCTCTCCAGTCGTGTTCGATTCTAGGACACTGTGCTCACCTCTGTTTCTTGGCTGAGGGAGCCAGTGTTGTCCAAAGACAATTTCTGTAGTCATGTAGCCAGCATGGCTATATGTTAAAGGCGCACAGAACATTGTTATCTTCCCATCAAAGTGGTATTTATCTAGTCGCATTTTCATGCGTTTGAACTGCAAGGTAGGCAGGGGTGTGTGTGTTTTTATTTATATATAATATATATATAAACTCAAAAAGCACTTACATGGACACTACAAAAAAAACCCCTATGTTTTTGAAATAAGTGACTCCGTTTTTAAACACGAAATAAACCATGCTCATAGCAAATCATATTCTTCACTGTTTTCATTGGATCGATAAACAGCCAGTTCAAAGGCCAGAAAGGATGTACATATTTTTTTCAATACAGGATTTTAAGCTGGACTAACTCCAGATTCAAAGTTGTTCACAGAACAATAAATGTCAAGTTTTAATTCAAAATCTGTAAATCTTATTTCTGCTCTCAAGACTAGATTAATGCTTTAAATATCAGCTTAATACACAAGCCAGCTGAAAGTATATGAGGCAAAATTTCCTCAAAGATACTGCATCTTTAGCATGAAAAACTCAAAATGCACTTTTTTAGAAACTCCTACAGTAAAAGAGTACCGCATAATAGATTATATTCCCGAAGTTTTCAGTTGCTAGCAAGAGTAATAGCACTTAGACTTATATACCGCTTCACAGTGCTTTTACAGCCCTCTCTAAGCGGTTTACAGAGTCACCAACAATCTGGGTCCTCAGAAGGATGGAAGGCTGAGTCAACCTTGAGCCTGGTGAGATTTGAACTGCCAAATTGCAGGCAGTCAGCAGAAGTAGCCTGCAGTACTGCACTCTAACCACTGTACCTCAGTGCTAGGCTTTATCCCTACCCATCATGTATTGCTTGCTGCATAGTTATCTAAAATTTTAATTGTAGCAAAACAAACAAAGAGCCTTGGATAGTACAGTGGTCTAAAGCCCTGTTATTAACATCAGCTGCCTGCAATTATTGCAGTTTCGAATCTCACCAAGGCTCAAGGTTGACTCAGCCTTCCATCCTTTCTAAGGTAGGTAAATTGAGGACCCAGTTTGTGGGGGCAATAAGCTGACTTTGTATAAATATACAAAAGTATGAAGGCTATTGCTTGGCGCATTGTAAGCCGCCCTGAGTCTCCGGAGAAGGGCGGCATATAAATCAAATTAAAATTAAAAAAATTAAAAATTAAAATTAAAAAAAAAAACCAGGATGGCCTTTTCCTTTAATGCTACAGGCAATCTTAAAGTGACCCCCCCCAAAAGAATTTCTTGTCTAGTATCTTTCTCTTACCTAATGGACCATTTTTAACGTGATGAGTAACTTTTAAGTGTCGATAAGTACCAGCTTTACAAGGTTCATAGCCATTGCCTCCTTTCCCAGCATGCTGTTCTCGGCCTCCACGGATAAAACAGTAGCAGTATGGGATAGTGAGACAGGAGAGAGAGTGAAAAGACTGAAAGGACACACTTCGTTTGTCAACTCCTGCTATCCAGCAAGACGCGGACCTCAGTTGGTTTGCACAGGCAGCGATGATGGGACAGTGAAGGTCAGCATTTGTACTATAAACTCTTGCAGGATAACAGCGAGGGCTGATTTGGTGTAGTTTTAATTACAGACCAAGAAACCTGGTCTGTCCTGCCTTCGGCTTAAAAGACAACAGGATGACTTTAGGCTAGCCTTTCTAATTGCCAGTCTTCCTGATTGTCTGTTAGAAGCCAATGACTTTCAGCCTCTTTCGAATAGGCGGTGCCATTTTTTTTCTCCTTTTTTTTTAATACTTGGTATTGTGATAACTGCTTATATATAACCTTGTGGCAGCATTAAATGAATGTTATCTGGAAGGTTTTGGGCCTCCTGAGGGGGATGTTTACTATCTCCCCCCCCCCCCCCCCCCCAAAATCGATGCACACATAGATTGGTCACCTATGCCAAAACAAGCCTACAAGCTAGAGAAATACTTGCAATTTTAGGAGAAGCTCTGTAGGCCAGAGGTGTCCAACCTTGGCAACTTGTAAGACTTGTGGACTTCAACTTCCAGAATTCCCCAGCCAGCATGTGCTGGTGGTTTTACCACCAAAATTTGTACGGATGGGTTCTTTATCCTGTTTTGTCATCCTTATAATGCATATGAAAAAGGGGCTTATTTTTTGGGAATTTTTTTCCCCTCTGGATGTATATCTCTTCTTAACCATACATGCTCAATCTGTAAATCTTGGGGAGTGGCACACAGTAGCTGTATCTTCATTGCTTCTTCCCTACATTTCTGTTCATAATTAGTAGGTTTAAGAGAAGTCAGATAGATTAGATAGAGAGAGAGAGAGAGAGAGAGAGAGATACATACATACATACATACATACATACATACAGTAGATCAGGGGTCAGCAACCTGTGGCTCTGGAGCCGCATGTGGCTCTTTCACCCCTCTGCTGTGGCTCCCTGTCACTCAAAATATGCATCACAACCACCAATGTGTGACACCCGCCGGCACGCGATTTATTGAGCTTTTCAACCCCCAATAGGCCAACCATGGATAAATCCAAGAAAAGAAAAGTTTCAGAAGAAAACAAAACATTTAATTCAACTACATATGCTAATTTTGGGGCCGCTCAAGAAATAGTCAGGCACAGGAAGGGTTTTGTGGCTCCCGGTGTTTTCTTTTCTGTGGGAAATGGGTCCAAGGGAGGGATACATAGATATATAAAAAAATAAAACACTATTTTTTTTCTTCTCAGCTCTGGGACATCAGGAAGAAAGCAGCTGTTCAGACCTTCCAGAACACCTATCAAGTATTAGCTGTGACCTTCAATGATACCAGTGATCAGATAATATCTGGCGGCATCGACAATGATATCAAGGTCAGTTGACTTGGTCCAGGAAGTCAGGCTTCATATTTATTTTTAAACTGGTTTGTTTTTTCCTCTTTCATTTAGCGCTGTAAACTAAAACGGGCAGCCCCAGATAAAAATGGGTTAAAAAGCATGGCTGGTATGGAGGTTTTCTAATTTTCCTCTGGCATTTGAAATGCAAATTCTTTTGTGAGGGTGAGTAGGCAGTGCGCTCTGATATTTCAGGTTTTTCTAAGGACAGGAATAGAAAAGGGGTTTGGCTAGGTGCCCCATATGTAGGCCATGAATAATGTGGGGCTGTGGGTGGAGGCATCTCTTTCCACACCTCTAAAATTCTTTTGGATTTTACTCCTAAAACGTCATTGTTTTTAATACAGGTAGTCCTCAGCTTACGACCATAATTGTCCAAAATTTCTGTAGCTAAGGAAGAGAGTTGTTAAGTGAATTCTAATCCATTTTACGACCTTCCTTGCCACGGCTAAGTGAATCCCTGCAGTTGTTAAATTAGTAACCTGGTTTGTTAATGAATCTGGCCTCCCCATTGACTTTGCTTGTCAGAAGGTCAGAAAAGCTGATCATACAACCCTGGGACACTGCAGCCGTCATATATAGGAGACAGTTGCCAAGCACCTGTATTTTAATCACATGGCTATGGGGGATGCTGCAACAGTCATAAATCGCTTTTTTCAGGGTCATTGTAACTTTGAACGGTCACTAAATGAATCATCAAGGATTACCTATAGAATCAATTGCTGGAAAGAAATCCCTGTCTGGAATATTGGTGTAGGCTAGAAGTCTAAGTTTTACTACAACTTAAATGTGACACTTTTAGGGCCTCATTTTATTTATGGTAATTACTTCTTAGTTTCTAGTGGAATGGTGCGGTGGCCTAGAGGTGGAGCTCTCGCCTCATAATCAGGAGGCTGTGAGTTCGATCCTAGGTAGAGGCAGATATTTCACTCTCTCTGGGAACACTTGAGAATATATCTGCTGAACAAAACTCTGCATTGGTGACAGGAAGGGCATCCGGCCACTCTGCAAACATTCAGTTGGCCAGATGCTACCCCGCAAGGGATTATGGGGTCGAAGATGATGATGACTTCTTAAGTTTCTGGTAGGTCTTTCAAGTGTAAAATGCCAGACCTGTGTTAAATCTCTTAAAGGTATGGGACCTTCGTCAGAACAAGCTAACTTACACAATGAGAGGACATGCGGATTCTGTCACCGGTCTCAGCCTAAGTGCAGAGGGCTCTTACTTGCTTTCCAATGCAATGGACAATGCAGGTAATCACTTTCTCCTTACTCTCTTTCCATACCTCCAGGTATGGTATCCTCATCAGTTGCTCATTAGTGGCAAGCAAATCAGAATAGCAGTAGCACTTACACTTGTATACTGCTTCACAGTGCTTTACAGCCCTCTCTAAGCAATTTACAGAGTCAGCCTGTTGCCCCCAACAATCTGGGTCCTCATTTTACCCCCCTCGGAAGGATGGAAGGCTGAGTCAACCTTGAGCTGGTCAGAATTGAGCTCCTGGAGTAAGCTTGCGGTACTGCCTTACAACCATTGCACCACCGCGGCTCTTGTTGCACATCTACTGTATTTTTCGGAGTATAAGATGCACCAGACTATAAGACGCACCTACCTTTTTTGGTGAGGAAAACAAGAAAAAGAAATCTGCCTCTGCAATTTTGCCTCATTGTAGCAAACAGCAAACAGCCTGCTTTACTTTCATTTTCGTTTTCAGCATAGCTTGATTAGCACAAGGGGGGGGGAAAAATCTCCAGCAATTTACCTCCTTGCAGCAAGCAGCATAGGCCCAAAACAGCTGAGAGTCAGGAGGCCGATCCAATCAACTTGTGCTAATTAGGATGTGCTGAAACTGAAAAGAGCTGTTTCTTCTTGCTGTTTGCTGCAAGGAGGTAACTGCTGGGAGGCAGAGGCCAAAGGGTGGGGGCCAGTGGGAGGGAGGGGCTACATTCGGTGTATAAGATGCACCCAAATTTTCACCCCCTTTTAGGGAGGAAAAAGGTGCATCTTATACTCTGAAAAATATGGTATTTATTTAAAAGATTTATAAGGTCATTGTAAAACACAACAGTGGGCAGCTCACAACAATAACAAAACTATAAACAGTGATAACAAGAGAAAACGAGGGCCCGATCTAACATTTGCATCCATTCCACAATACAATTCCTGGGATTCAACTTTACTGTCTCAGTGCCTGGGTGGAAAGCCAGCTCTTAGGAATAGGTTGCTAGGCTTTGAGTGCAAGAATGAAGGACAATGTTTCATTCATATAACCAGAAGCTCTGCATCTGTATATTAGGTATATTAGAGCTGCCAGGGTAATAGCAGATAATCCAGTTGCCAGAAGCTGATTTGTAAATACTCTGCTTTCTGGGCAACTGAATTTTCTGTGCCACTCTTATCAACTTAGCCAATTTGGGTTAGACTCTTGGGTGCCACGTGTATTCAGGTAGTCCTCAACTTACAAGCACAATTGGGACCAGAATTTCCATTGCTAAACAGGGTAGTTAAGTGAGTCAGGTCCAACTTTACTTTACTTGTCAAAAACTGGCTGGGAAGATCCTAAATAGCGATTACATGACTCCGGCATGCTGCAGCCATCTAAATACATGCGAGTTGTCAAGTGCCTGGATTTTGACCACGTGGCTGTGGGATGCCACGGCAGTCCTAAGTGCGAGGAGCGGTCATAAATCACTTGTTGAGATGCCGTTGTAACTTCAATCGCTAAACCGATTGTTGTAAGTCAAGGACGCCTTGTAATAATTATGGCCATGGTAAATAGTTGACTAACAGCACTCACGGTTTTAGAGCAACAGTGGTGTACAGACGAAAATTAAGAATGAGAGAGAGAGTGTTCTGACCTAGGCTTCCTTAAAAAGCATGAAGCACAGTCTTGATCCTGGCAAAACCCCTTTTATTTACCCGACTGTGAATTCCTTTCATTCACAGTCAGCAAGGCTTGGCAAACAGTCTTTCAGAGGAATATTTATCAACACAAAACTCATCTCGCTTGGAACGCTGCCAGATAACTAGTTTCCAAACACAGTGTAAGGCAAAACTTGGCACAGAGTCTCTTAGAGTCACAAACAGAACTTTCCACTCTTGAAACAACCGAACGAACGAATTGTTTCCTGCAAAAACTCGCTCCCCGTTCGCTCCTCTTTTATTTCTTATGGGAGGGGCCAATCACCTCCAAGGTGTGGCTTTACTCCCAAGTCAACCCTGCTTTCTGAGTTGTTCTTGTCTTCTGGCAGTTCTGTGCATGCGCACACTGGGAACGGGCTCCAGCTGTTCCTCTGCCTCACTGCTGTCTAGGTCCCTCTCTGCCTCCGACACAGAGCCCTCCGAGCTTTCCCCAGCCCCCAGGACTGGCCCATGTTCCTCCCCAACCTCCTCACTGTCCGACTGCTGCCAGTTCCGCTGGCCACCGGCGGGCCACAACAGATAGTCTTGAGTGACAACTTTCTGGTGGAATCCAAGACGTGAAACAAAAAGACCAAGGAACAATTAAGAGAGAATCCTACAATGGTTGTTATGTCGCTTCCTCCTTCAAAGTGAGAAATAATTTTAAATTGCCCTCTTTTGATTCGAACAATAATGGGTGAAATTCAGCAACTAGTGTTGGGTTTTGAGTATTTGGCTTTAAGCTGTCCTCCCAGGGATCTTTAATCTTGGCTGTCAGGGGGAGCTGAGATGATAATCACTCTACATGTTGCAACTTTATTTGATGTTATTGTTGTTATTATTGCATTAAAATTACATTTTAGCAGCTGGCTGGCAATTAAACCTGCATTACGAGCCAATATCGAAATAATTAGCTCTGGATGCAACATGCTGGTTTTGATTTTGTTCTAGTTCGCATCTGGGATGTTCGGCCCTTTGCTCCCAAAGAAAGATGTGTGAAGATACTCCAAGGGAACGTGCATAATTTTGAGAAGGTAAGTGAAGTGTTGGCTGAAACATTGCTTGTTTATGGCTGCTAGTTGAAAGTTAATTGATGAATAAATGGCTTTTAAAATTCGGAATTGCTGCAAACCCTTTAACAAGGCCTATGTTGGAAATTAACGGGCGGGATAAAATTCCAATTAGAGCTGCTGCAAAAGAGCTCCCTTTCCCCCCCAATGCAGTTGTCGCCGTCTATAAATTAACCATCTTTGACATTTCACAATCTATTTCATAGTAAGAAAACAAGATGCTTTTAGTTCTGGCAATAAAATCTGGTACAGAACTGCAGACTACGGTTTCAGAGGAAAGCCATTTCTGAAGTGTTGTTAATATCGCGCAAGCCCTGGTAGATTTCCTTTCGGATAAAAATAAAGAGCATGAAATATGCCTGGAATCGGACCGTGTTTTCTTGTTCGTTAGAACCTTTTGCGATGTTCCTGGTCCCCAGATGGAAGTAAAATAGCTGCTGGATCTGCAGACAGGTAAAAAAAATCTGCTGGTTTAACTTTTTAACATTTAAAAGCCCCGCCTTTTATTTTAGCAATAAATAAATTGATGATGATGATGATACTTAAAACCAAGCTGATCCAGAGAGGGATCAGTTGCAGTGGCCACCTTTATTTTATTTTATTTTTTTACTGTATTTTATTTAGTCACTTGTCTTGAATGTTCCTTTTAATTATAATACACAGAATTTTGTTTTGATCTGCAGGGTCTAAAATGCATAACAAACCATATACCTGCCACAGTTTTGCAGCGGTACATTCAGATTCATTGATTCTAACTCCAATTATGCAGGGTTGTGTTAAGTAGCTGCAATTCACCGGTCTGAAGCTGGCTTCTGAGGTTGGCAGATTAGAACCATGCTGGAAACTGTTTTAACTTTCTACTAACACAGCAAATGAATACTAAAATGCAAATCTAAGCACTTTAAAAAATTTATCTCGTGGTATTTAACATGGATAAAACATCATATGTTCATCAGCTTCTGTGTTTATATATTGTTTGAGAGTCAGTTAGAAGGCAACTGTGGTCTCTTACGTGCAGGGAGGCCTTTATGTGTGTTTGTCATCATACACAGGTTTGTTTATGTGTGGGATACAACCTCCAGAAGAATCCTCTACAAACTTCCAGGCCATGCAGGTTCAATAAATGAAGTGGCATTTCACCCAGAAGAACCAATAGGTAAGTCCTTCCTTGAACCTTGAACATAAGTGCCAATCAGAGGTGGGCTTCAACAGGTTCTGACCAGTTCTGGAGAACTGGTAGCAGAAATTTTGAGTAATTCAGAGAACCGGTAGTAAAAATTCTGACTGGCCCCACCCCCATTCCCCAGTCCCAGCTGATTGGGAGGAAATGGAGATTTTGCAGTATCCTTCCCCTGTCACGTCCACCTAGCCACGCCCACCAAGCCACACCCACAGAACCGGTAGTAAAAAAAATTGAAACCCAACCACTGGTGCCAATGTGTGAAATTATCCTTTTTAATAATCTTGTTAACATACCCTGAAGGAGGAGTCCTCCTTCCTTGCTGGTTCATTGCTCTGTTAGGTTTGCCTTGACGCTTAGGGTTACATATATTTAAAACACAAATATTTAAGCTGGTAAAATAAAACAAGTCTCCAGAATAGTTCAAATGGGGCTTTTCACTTACCTTTAACCAATTCTGCATTCCTTGCCATCAGTACTCTCTGCGTCTAGCGACAAAAGACTGTATATGGGAGAGATCCAGTGAGGAGGAGGAGACGAGAACCATGGATTAATTCGGAAGATTGCTTCCAACCAATTTGAAAAGAAGAAGAAGAAGGAAGAGGAAGATAGTCCATGAAGAGACTACAACTGTCGTGTTTCCTAGGCAGCGTTAAATCGTCACCTGTCTCCTAAAAAAGATCTCTTCTTGAATTCTTTAACCACATTTACAGAAGCCTAAAACACATGGCAGTCCTGCTCCATCATTTGGGTGGATGCACAAATGCTTTATTTTACCTTTAAAACGTGCACTCTCTTTTATTTTTTTTTTGAAATTGTTTTGACCATGGTAAAGCGGGGAAGTAGCATTTAATATTGCATGCTTCCCTAAAATTCGTATGTCATTTTTATATTAAAAAAAATGAAATGCCATATAAAAATTGCAGGTGGAATTTATTGACATATACGTCTTTTGCCGATATATGACAGCCCAGGGGCAGAAGACTGGGCTAGATACAGCAAAGTTACCGTATTAAAAAATCCTTACAGTGGGTAGCAGCGTGCTAGTGTAATATTTCATACAGATCTAATTAAGATTGTTTTTATTGGATTTTCTTTTTAAGCTCAAAAGGATAGCCTAAATGGAATTGCAGAATTACTTGTCTGCTCAACGGTGAATATCCCCCAAAATAACCCATTCAGAAAATGATTAATTGATAACAATGATATACCGTAGGGGGTTGTGGCTGTCTTCATTCACATAAGTGGTCTGGTTTTTTTCCTCCGTAAATTGTAAATTTACGAAATTTAGTAAATTGCGTCTGTTCTTTCCATTACAGTACTGTAAGTGTAGGAAATTTCTTTGAGAACGTATTGAAATATATATATATTTTTTTAGAAAAGGAAAAGTTTACTTGAGAGAACACACACCCAAAACCTGTATGGGGTGTATGTACAGTATATTCTCAGTACACCAACTTTGGAAGTTGCGTTGAGACTGGAAAGATACATCTGTCTGTTTTCTGCATAGCAAATAATTTTCAAACTATAAGATGCACCGGAGTATAAGACGCACCATGATCTCGAAGAGATATACAAGAAAAAAAAAATGGTTTTGCCCTCCCCGGCACCCAAGAGCACTCTGCAGGCTTCTCAAACCCTCTGCGCGTTGAGTTTTTGCAAAAAATGGGCCTGCTTTTGGCGAAAATGGGATGTGTGAGGCGGGGTTTTGGGAAGCCAAAAATGGCTGTATTCGTTGTATAAGATGCACCAACATTTCCACCCTCTTTTGGGGGGGGAGTACGTCTTAGACTCCAAAAAGTACGGTAACTGATCTGTCCTATTAAAATTTGGGCAGAATTGCAGATGGAGCTGTGCGTGGGCTTGCCAGCCGCTCACGCTGAACCATTCCTCTCTCTTCCCCCCCTCCCCTCTGCCCGCCGATCCGTAAAGCCAGAGGTTGGGGAACTCTGCCCTAAATTTACCAAAGGTCCTCTGTACTTTATAGGAGTCATTTTCCAGGAGGCCTCATTGCCTGTTTAAAAGCCTGTCTAAATCTGTGTGAAATCTCTGTCCCGAATTCAAACACGGCATTGAAAATGAGGTTTGACCAATGAAGGTTATAGAAGAGAATTATTGCCTAGGTATGGAAGCTGGATCTATTAAAAGCCGGATAAATGGATGATGATGATAATTGCTGTTTGTATTGATTGCTGAAGAGCACGAGCGGGTCTCCTGGGGTGTGTGACTAGAGCAGAAGTGGGTTTGTGGGTTCTTAAATTATGGATAAGTCTTTTTTTTTAATCCGGTACATGCTGTGGGCTTCGCCCCCTGCTCCCTCCCCCCCCCCCACTGGCAATGCTCCTTGCAAAGAACAGATGTTAGTTTCTTAAGGAAGAAATGCATCATATCCTTTCAATTACATGGCACCCACTGATGTTTCCCTTACCTTTTTTCTCCATAAAGAAAGCATCCTAGGGGAGGGAAGGAGGTAGAGAAAGGAGCCTCTTTGTGAATCATTCAGTAGCTGGGGGGTGAGGGGTGGGGGGAGGAATGTCCTTTGCCGCTCCAGACAAATGAGTGAAAAAAGACAGGGGATTTGCTTTGACGGTGATCAGAAATGACAGTGCCACCTAGACGAGCTAAAGTATTGCAGCTTCCTGGAAGCTTTTTCATGTAAGCAATGGAGTTCCGTGTTCGTACAGGAAACATCATCGGTTTTGGAGCCCGCTGCATAATTCTAATGGGAGCAGTAAAAGTGCATCTCTTCAGACTGCTGATGGCTTTGGGAAACCCAGAGATTTGATCACTTAAAAGAAGCCTTCCAGGCGTTCGTTCGGAGCACTAAGGAGCGAGTCCGTGCCTGCGACAAAACACTGGCTACACCCGCAAACGGTTCAACTCAAAACTTCCAGCCATCCAATCTACTATATTTTTCCCCCAACAACCCTCATTTTCAATTTTTCCATGAAAACTGCAACACAGTTTTCCAAGGCTTTAAATATTCTAATCTTGGAATGATCACTTCCTTTCCCCCCATTTTACAGGATTCCCCCCCCCTCTCTCTCTCTCCCTCCCTCCCTCCCTCCCTCCCTCCCTCTCTCTCTCTCTCTCTCTCTCTTTTGGCATTTTGCAAATCTCAGGATTCCCCAAGTTTTCTTTTGATGATGAGTCCATAAGGAATCATGCTCAGAAAACGAGTGCCATTATTAGCTCAGGATTTCTTTCTTCCATAGCCCAAGTCATATATTGAATATATGTATACTCAAAACGAGCCTTGGTGGCGCAGCAGACAAGTGCTGTTAAGTAGCACCAGCTGCCTGCAATTGCCTGCCTGCAAGTTTAAATCTCACCAGGCTCAAGGTTGACTCAGCCTTCCATCCTTCTGAGGTAGGTAAAATGAGGACCCGGATTGTGGGGGCAATAAGCTGACTTTGTATAAAAAAAGAACACCGCTTAGGGGGGGCCAAAAGCCCTACTAAGCAGGTATATACAAAAGTATGAAGGCTACTGCTTAACGCATTGTAAGCCACCCTGAGTCTCCAGAGAAGGGCGGCATATAAATCGAACCAATAAATAAATATGTGCCTCTCAATTAGTAACAAGACCACTATTAATCAAATGTATTCAGTGAACAACACATGAAGTGGAGTTCAACTGCAAAAGCCCCAAAGGCTTTGTGTTAGCATACCCAAAGTGCTGGAAATGTTATTTTAAAGAGTATAGAATAGTATAACAGAGTTGGAAGGGACCTTGGAGGTCTTCTAGTCCAACCTTCTGCTTAGGCAGGAAAGCCTACACAACTTCAGACAAATGGTTATCCAACGTCTTAAAAACTTCCAGTGTTGGAGCATTCACAACTTTTGGAGGCAAGTTGTCCCACTGATTAATTGTTCTAATTGTCAGGAAATTTCTCCTTAGTTCTAGATTGCTTCTCTCCTTGATTAGTTTCCACCCATTGCTTCTTGTTCTACCCTCAGGTGCTTTAGAGAATAGGTTGACCACCCCCCTCTTCTTTGTGGCAGCCCCTGAGATATTGGAAGACTGCTATCATGTCTCCCCTAGTCCTTCTTTTCATTAAACTAGACCAGGGGTCAGCAACCTGTGGCTCTGGAGCCATATATGGCTCTTTCACCCCTCTGCTGCAGCTCCCTGTCACTCAAAACATTTATCGCAACTGTCAACATGCGACACCCACTGGCACGCAATGTATTGAGCTTTTCGACCCCCGATAGGCCAACCATGGATAAATCCCAGAAAAAAAGTTTCAGAAGAAAACAGAAAGTTTAATTCTACGTATGCGAGTTTTGTGGCCGCTCAAGAAATAAGTCAGGCACGGGAAGGGTTTTGTGGCACCCGATGTTTTCTTTTCTGTGGGAAACTCGTCCAAATGGCTCTTTGAGTGTTTAAGGTTGCAGACCCCTGAACTAGACATATCCAGTTCCTGCAACCGTTCTTCATACATTTTAGCTTCCAGTCCCCTAATCATCTTCGTTGCTCTTCTTTGTATGTTAGCATATTTAATTATGATTGCGTTAATATCCAACTTTTATTTTGTAGAACTCAAGGGAAGCATACATAATGTTCCCACCTCATTTTACCGACACACAAACACACACACCGAAAAGCCCCACTGACGTGGGTTGGGCTGAGAGCAAGGGACTGACCTAAGTCACCCATCCCGCTTTCCTGCCTAAGGAAGAACTAGAACTCATGACCTGATAACATGTCCAGCGTCTTATCCACCACAGCTGCATTGTTTTAGCATTTGCTCCCTTAAAAGGAGAGAAAACCAAGCCCCTAGGTTTGTTTGGGTTTTGTTTTTTTTTGCAACTGAGCAGATGTGGCTTTCAGAAGTAAAATAAATAAAAATCAGCTGTATGTGATAATAGAGTAAAACGATGATAATGGTTAAATGTTCACCGCACTTAGAAAATCATTAACAACATTTCCATCTGTCAGTTACAAAAAGCCATCCTGGATCCACATATATGCTATGCTGATCAGTTATGACATCCTAGATTGCCAGTTTTGGGGCGGAAGAATGAAGAACTGAAGAGCTGTGATTTTGCAGTTTTTTTGCATATTTATATTTAAGTTTCTAATCTTTGGTCAAAGAATACCTTCTCTCTAGATTCCTGAAGTGTGCCTTCTCTGTATCAGCACCTGCCCTCTGGAATGAGGTGTCCCCCCGTACCCCTTAGATCCAAAAGGTTGCCACCCTATGAATGGGTGGGTGGGTTTCAAAATTTTTTACTACTGGTTCTGTGGGTGTGGCTTGGAGGGCGTGGCAGGGGAAGGATACTGTAAAATCTCCATTCCCACCCCACTCCGGGGGAAGTTTACCGCAAAATCCCCATTTCCTCCTGATCAGCTGGGACTAGGGAGGCAGAGAATAGATGGGGGCGGGGCCAGTCAGAATTTTTACTACCGGTTCTCCGAACTATTCAAAATTCCCGCTACTGGTTCTCCAGAACTGGTCAGAACCTGCTGAAGTCCACAACTGGACTTTCTGGTTTTTCTTTGAAGACGTTTCGCTTCCCATCCAAGAAGCTTCTTCAAGCCAAATCAGAGAATCTCCATAGACAACCGTACATATATTTCAAAGAAGATGTGGCTCTTTTGCCCAGCCCTTTGGTAAGGATGATTGACACCCCTTTTCTTCTTTCTCTTCGTTCCCATCTGGGTTTTTTTTTAATTCTGCCATCTTTGTTCTTTTGGGGGTTGTTTTCTTGCTTTTTAAAAAACCAAGTTTGCTCCCGCTATTAAGATGACATATAAGGTAAAGATTCTTCTTGCACGCATGTGCTAGTTGTTCCCAACTCTAGGGGGTGGTGCTCATCTCCGTTTCAAAGCCGAAGAGCCAGTGCTCTCCGAAGATTTCTCCGTGGTCATGTGGCCGGCATGACTCAACGCCAAAGCCGCACGGAACGCTGTTACCTTCCCATCAAAGGTGGTTCCTATTTTTCTACTTGCCTTTTTTACGTGCTTTCGAACTGCTAGGTTGGCAGAAGCTGGGACCTATACATTTGCTAAATAAACAAGCCTCCAAAAGCCTCAAGTTTGTTGTCCTGGGATGAGCCAGATTAAATGGGATGTGCAATGGAAATGAACGAACCGTCCCATCTTTGTTTATGAGGAAGATGTTGCTTACTAACCCGATCTTTCTTATCCTCAGGAAAATGATTCGGATGGACTGTCCTTGCTAGTCCTTTTGCCTGCTGCAAAATGGGAGCCTGATCGGCTCCGAAGGACCAACTCAGCCTGCAGCTTTATTCAGTTTCATTAGCCTTGCTGCCCGAGCGAAACCCTCCGAGGCCAGCTCCTCCTTTTGCTCGGGCGCCCTGGCAAGGTAGCTGCCTTTCCACGTAATTAACCAATATAAAAACATAACAGCCAAACAATCAAATGCAGGCAGTGTGCATCTTATTAATTAAATCACCCAGACAGGGACTGCTGGAGTAATTAACTGCTAAACAGCAGAAGGAGCTTCTTCTTAAGCAATTTGCATTTAAGCAGGAGAGTTGGAAGATGCTCAGCATGGACCAGCCCCATGGCAAGATGATGCCAGGCCTTGCCAAGCCTGCGTTGGGCCACAGTGGTCACGCAGGGTGAGGAGGATGGGAATTGTAATCCAGCACAAGGTGGATGTGACAGATAGATGTATTTTAAAGTAGACAACGTCCTTCGTGTGAGAACTAATTTTGCTCCTGCTGTTGGCATAATCAGATAATGCTATATTGCACCGAGCTGCCCTTCTTACGAAGGAGATGAATATTGTATAAAAGTGACCTGCAATAAAATCTACAACACATAGTAACTCCGTGTTTTTCAACCTTGGTAACTTTAAGATGTTGTTTGCTGGCTGGGGAATTCTGGGAGTTTTAGTCCACCCTTCTTAAAGTTGTCAAGCTTTGAGAAATATTGTAGGAACTGATAATAAGAGCCTAGCAATTTCCCCCTTCCCCAAGCGACTCCAACCCCATATCCCATACATAGCAGCTCCATTCAGGCTTTATTTTAAATGTTATTTGTTAAAGAAACTAGGAACAAGAAAGTGCCAGTCTTGCAAACAAGCAAAGTAATTGGGACCACGAAAAAATAACAATCCTGCTTTATTTATTTATTTTCAAACCACAACCAGAAATTGTGTATTTTGAATATTATTTTGAATACGATTACTGTATTAGTTCCATATTGTAATACTACCTTATTTTATTCTGTGGGCATGGCTTGGTGGGCATGGTGGAATTCAATTTTTTTTATTATCAATTCTGTGGGCGTGGCTTGGTGGGCGTGGTGTGGTGTGGCTTGGTGGGCGTGGCAGGGGAAGGAAACTGCAAAATCTCCATTCTCACCCCACTCCAGGGGAAGGATACTGCAAAATCCCCATTCCCTCCCCACTCCTGGGGGAAGGATATTGCAAAATCCCCATTCCCACCCCATTCTGGGACCAGCCAGAGGTGGTATTTGCTGGTTCTCCGAACTACTCAAAATTTCCGCTACCGGTTCTCTAGAACCTGTCAGAACCTGCTGAATAGCACCCCTGTTTAAAATCCCTTTGTAATGTGTATGTCATATCAGGAAGGAAGGAAGGAAGGAAGGAAGGAAGGAAGGAAGGAAGGAAGGAAGGAAGGAAGGAAGGAAGGAAGGAAGGCAGGCTTTGAGGATTTTGTCATCTAACCAGGGAGCCCCGTTTCGATACTGTTGTGAAAAAGAAGAAAAGGTTTGCCTCTAAGGCTAAACCAAAAACATACTAATACATTAGGGATTCCTTTTAGATGCTAAAACATTTCTGTGTCCAAAGCACCCATGGATTTGAATGCCAATAAAGTCTACTTCCACTGTCCTTCATGGAACAAAAGATGTTTAGAAATGCAATGCTCTATTTCAGTTTCCAAGGTGAGCTACAGTTTTCACAAGATGTCCATGAACCCATGTGCTTGTCATGAACGATTCTAGTTTGGGGCAATTGTGGGGAACAGAACGAGGCCTGGAGAAATGCAACCCTGGACACTTTTGCTGATCACTGCAATTTTGCTTGGATTTTTTAGCTATATGTCTTTTATCAAGCCCTCCTGGGACCTCAAGTTCCTTAGAAGATAGAGTAACCTTTCCTTTCTTTTCAATGTATTTTTTTTCTATTTCTCTTATTCCCTTATTCAAACTTAGAAGCAAGAAACAATATAAGCAGCCTGGGAGTAAGGAGACTATCTTGGCTGTCATCAAAGAAAGAAAGGGGAAAAAAAACAGCTCAGGAAATCTCCAAGGATTTACATCAACATGCAATTCTGGCACAGAGAAAATTGTTTTCTTAAACAGCTGCGTGGTTTGGAAGGAATAATTTGCTTAAAGACATGCTCCACTCTAAATTAAATCTACCCAGGGATCTACCTAAACTCTCCATATTATGTTGAGAAATTTTTGTGTGTGTGAAATGGAAGCTTCAGAAGGAACCTTAAACTATGGAGAAAAAAAAAGCCAAAATGGTGGCAGTGATGATGCCATCAAAATGCCATTTGTTTTGTATGTATATGTGCTGCCCTTCAATGGCATCATGATGGCCACTGTCTTGATTATTTTTTTTAAACCTTAACCTGCAGACACGCTTCTTGTTGGCTTGCCACTTTAGAAAGGGAAAGACCTGAACCATTTTTTATTGATGGATTGAGTGATATCCCACCCTTATTATTTTTTACAAATAACTCAAGGTGGTGAGCATATCCAACACAGTGACTGGTCTGAAGTCACCCAGATGGTTTTCATGGCTAAAGTGTTACTTGAACTCATGGTCTCTTGCTTTCTAGCCTGGTGCCTTAACCACTAGACCAAACTGGCTCTCTCAATTGGTGGCCATATGAGGTACCTCTATGGAGAGATGAGAGATGCAGTAACTCAGGGACTAAGACGCTAAGCTTGTTGATCGAAAAGGTCGGCAGTTCAACGGTTTGAATCCCTAGTGCCGCGTAACGGGGTGAGCTCCCGTTCCTTGTCCCAGCTTCTGCCAACCTAACAGTTCGAAAGCATGTAAAAAATGCAAGTAGAAAAAGGGACCACCTTTGGTGGGAAGGTAACAGCGTTCCAAGTGCCTTTGGTGTTTAGTCATGTTGGCCATATGACCATGGAGATGTCTTTGGACAGCGTGGCTCTTCGGCTTTGAAACAGAGATGAGCACCTCCCCCTAGAGTCATGAATGACTAGCATATATGTGCGAGGGGAACCTTTACCTATGGAGAGATTTCAAAGTGATCTCTGTCCATGGCTATCACCCATGGGTGCTATTCAGCAGGTTCTGACAGGTTCTGGAGAACCGGTAGCGCAAATTTTGAGTAGTTCGGAGAACCAGCAAATACCACCTCTGGCTGGCCCCAGAGTGGAGTGAGAATGGAGATTTTGCAGTATCCTTCCCCTGCCACATCCACCAAGCCACGCCCACAGAACCGGTAGTAAAAAAAAAAAATGAATTCCACCGCTGCTATCACCCCATTTTATGGTAGTGAATTCTCCTGATCTACATTGCGTACATGGTCAGGCATTTTCCCTGCTGGCCTGGCATCTTCTGCTCTTTAACTCCATTGGACATCCCTTTGCTGGATAGCCCTCTCACTCCAGCTGCATTCTTCTTAATTAAAGAGTGATCCTGTGAGCTCTGACTTAGCTTCTCTACCTAAATGAAATCTCTAGCCAAGAAGGGACAATCAATGACCCAGTGGCCTATTTGCAGCTCCACCAGCCCTATTTTCTTTCTTTTTTTATTTTTTTGGCCCCTGGAGCAACCCCAAATTGTGCTGTCAAAACATTAAGTTTGCTTTTTTAAAGAAGAGATTTCAAGTAATTTTTAAAGTATTTTAATCAATTCCCTGGAGCTATGATTATGTCCTTCCCTTCCCCTTCACCTCCCTCTCCGTTTCCCAAGCCAAATGACTCTACTTTGAAACCACTGCTAGTCCTATGACAGCCCTCTGGGTTTAGATGACCTCTTAACCCTACAGAAACTACAGTACAGACTGTAGTTAATGAGCTATGCCAAAGCGGAGGAGGAAGGGGAGAAATGGGGAGGAAGGAAAGCCAACCCTCCCAGTCCCGTTAGTCAACCAGGATGGCTTCAAAGCAGTGGTGAAATGTAAAATTTGTTACTAGCGGTCTGGTGGGCGTGGCTTGGTGGGAGGGGGGGTGTAATGTGACTGGGTGGGCGTGGCCAACTTTTTTTTAAAAAAAAAACTTTTAAAAGCATTTTTTCTACAACCTCTTCGGCCGTAAAAAAAAAAAAAAATGCTTTTAAAAGGCTCTGACGATCCCAGCTGAGTTGCCTGATTGTCAGAGGCTTTTGTCGCCCAGAGTCCCTTGGGAGTTGGGCGGCATAGAAATTCGATAAATTAATAAATTAAATTAAATTAAATTGTTTTCTTTTTGAAGCTTTTTTTTTTTTTTGCTTTTAAAAAAGAAAAAAAAAAGCCTCTGACGATCAGGCAACTCAGCCGGGATCGTCAGAGCCTTTTAAAAGCATTTTGTTTTTTTACAACCTCTAGGTTGTAGAAAGAATGCTTTTAAAAGTTTTTTAAAAAGCCTCTGATGATCGTGCAGCTCAGCTGGGCATGGGGGGGGGAGGGGAAGGATTTTTTGCTACCGGTTCTCCGAACCACCCGCCACCATCGCTTACCGGATCGGGCGATCCAGTCTGAACCGGGAGCATTCAAAGCCACGTGGAGAGAGGAGATGGCTTTCCAAGCACAGCCTCAAGCCATTGCAACTGAAGCATACGGACATGTCTTTTTGATTTCCTGCAAGTTTTCTCCTGCAAAAGAGGCTTCCGTTGCTCACTTGCTGTGGCTGTTCTCCATGGTAGATTCCATCGCTGGCCAAAGGAGCCAACTTTTTCTTTCACGTGGGATGCATGTGCCAACCGATTACTGGAATCTTTTGCACCCTCACCTCACCTCCAAGATGCCCTTCCTTCCTTGATAGAGGGAAAGTACATTGGCAAAAAAAAAAAAAAACACCCCGAAAACAAAAAACAACTCCTCCCAGGAGAAGTAATCATCTGGAAGCCCTGTTTACCGTTCTTTCCAGCTCAACAGTATTAGAAATTAAGTAAAGGATCTTAGGACTGTCCGTCAGCAGCATTATTTCTGGGATAACACTCAGATTTGATGACATCCAGATTTGACACTGGGAAGAGTGGGGGGAGAGAGAGAGAGAGAGAGAGAGAGAGAGAGAGAGAGAGAGAGAGAGAAGGGGC
>WNWU01000079.1:424923-439641 GCA_012654045.1 Ptyas mucosa
GAGAGAGAGAGAGGGAGAGATAATTTTTAATATAGACCATCCAAAATCTTCAAGTGGTCCAGAACGTGGCAGCATGCATAATGATGGGTGCCCCAAGTTTGTCCATGGAACAGCTTTGTTGTGCAAAATCTTCTGGTTCTTTAACATGTAAATTCAAGGGGTTGGTCATCCCCTTTAAAGCCCTATATGACACAGGGCAAGGTTATCTGCAGGACCGTCTTTCCCTAATAGCTATAGCATTTAGACTTATATACCGCTTCATAGTGCTTTTACACCCCTCTCTAAGCGGTTTACAGAGTCAGCCTATGGCCCTCAACAATCTGGGTCCTCATTTTACCGACCTGGGAAGGATGGAAGGCTGAGTCAACCATGACCCTAATGAGATTCGAACTCTTGGCAGTGGGCAGAGTTAGCCTACAATGCTGCATTCTCACCACTGCACCACAAGAGCTATTTATAAGATTAAAAGGAGGCAAAAGAGGGAGAGGGAGAGGAGGAGGAGGAGGAGGAGGGAGGGAGAGCAATAGCACTTATATACTGCTTAGCATATAAGCTATACAGTATATAGCTATACAGCAATAGACTTAATTACTGCTTCACAGTGCTTTACAGCCCTCTCTAAGTGGTTTACAGAGTCAGCCTATTGCCCCCAACAACCTGGACCCTCATTTTATCCACCTCGGAAGGCTGGAAGGCTGAATCAACCTTGAGCCTGGTGAGATTTGAACTGCCAAATTGCGGGCAGCCGGCAGTCAGCAGAAGTAGCCTGCAGTAATGCACTCTAACCACTGTGCCACCACGACTCTGTCCCTTCCCTTAAATATTGCCATCTGATGGGAGCTAGGAAGCACACCTTTTCTGTAGCAGCCCCTGCCCTATGGCACAACCTTTCCCCTAAAGTTTGACAAACCTCCACTCCAATTGTAGGAGGTTTTTTTACTACTGGTTCTGTGGGCGTGGCTTGGTGGGCGTGGCAGGGGAAGGATACTGCAAAATCTTCATTTCCTCCCGATCAGCTGGGACTTGGGAGGCAGAGAATAGATGGGGGCGGAGCCAGTCAGAGGTGATATTTACCGGTTCTTTGAACTACTCAAAATTTCCTCTACCGGTTCTCCAGAACTGGCCAGAACCTGCTAAAACCCACCTCTGCTCCACTCCCTTAGCCTTAGCTGTCCCCCCCCCCGTCCCCCCCAAGCACTGGGATTAGATGAGGTGACAACCTATTGGAAAACTTGACTTGGTACCAGGTTTTTGTTTTTAATGTGTTGGGTTTTTATAGTTAGTTTTAATAGTTAGTTTTAATCAACGAGAGAAGCGACCTGGAATTAAAGAGAAACTTCTTAACAGTGAGGACAATTAAACCTGTGGGCGCTCTGTCACTGGCTGTTTCTAAGAAGAATCTAGGCTAGGCAGTCACTTACCTGAAATGGTATAGGTTCTCCTGCTTGAGCAGGGGGCTGGACTAGAAGACCTCCAACGTCCCTTTCGGCTCATTCATTCTAATTCTAATATGGTTTTTATGTTGCTTTAATTCCTGACGGGGAGCTGACCAGGGAGCTCGCTATAAGATACCTAAATAAAACGGCCTGAATTAAGTTTGAGAACACTCCCAAAAAATATCCGGTGCTTTTTGCTGGCAGGCAAGGAACAAGATGTGTGGCATCTGAAGCATGTGAAGTAAAAGTTTCTAGGGAAGCCCTGCCTTATAGCTGGGTCATCAGTGATGGGTTTCAACATTTTTTACTACCGGTTCTATGGGTGTAGCTTGGTGGGCATGGCTTGGCTTGGTGGGCATGGCAGGGGATAGGATACTGTAAAATCTCCATTCCCACCCCACTCCAGGGGAAGGGTACTGCAAAATCCCCATTTCCTCCCGATCAGCTGGGACTCGGGAGGCAGAGAATAGATGGGGGCGGGGCCAGTCAGAGATGGTATTTACCGGTTCTCTGAACTACTCAAAATTTCCTCTACCGGTTCTCTAGAACTGGTCAGAACCTGCTGAAACCCACTTCTGTGGGTCATGACACCTGGATGCAAAAGAGGGTCTCTTGCAGGGCCATCGTTGTGTGAAGGCTTGTCATGTCTTGTCCCATTTGTTTGCTCCCAGACTGTAAATAAACGTTGATGGATCGATTAATTGATTGTCCTATTTTGCAGCAGACAACCCTGCCTTTGTTAACCTCCAAGGCTTCTACCAGGCTGCTTATGCCGAATGTTACTCTGTCTGAATGGGTAACTGCATTTAACATACTTTTTTAAAAAAGTACCATTGTGTCGTTGGGTTGTTGTCCAACCACCACAGAAAAGAATGGAGAAAGCATATCAGGACCGGGACTAAAAATTTCACTTTGCTACAGTGGTGAAATCCAATTTTTTTTTTACTACCAGTTCTGTGGGCGTGGCCTGGTGGGCATGGCAGGGGAAGGATACTGCAAAATCCCCATTCCTTCTCCACTCCAGGGGAAGGATACTGCAAAATCCCCATTCCCTCCCCACTCCTGGGGGAAGGATATTGCAAAATATCCATTTCCACCCCACTCTGGGACCAGCCAGAGGTGGTGTTTGCCAGTTCTCTGAACTACACAAAATTTCCGCTACCGGTTCTGCGAACTGCTCAAAATTTCCACTACCGGTTCTCCAGAACCTGTCAGAACCTGCTGCATTTCACCCCTGCTTTGCTACTACAAAGAAATAATCTGAAACTACTATGTGCTGTAAAAGAAAACATTCATTCATTTGTTTATTTATTCATTTAATTTCTGTGGCCGCCCAACTCAACCAAGTGACTCCTGTCTAAAAATTTTAAAACAAAACAATTTAGGAGGCATCCAAACAATAATTTTTAAAAAAATAATCCACAGAACAATGACTTGTCTGGAGTATTTCAGAGACCTGCTGTGGACGCAAAAATGCAGATTTAAAAATTAACGATTATCTAACATCTAAGACGGAACAAAAGAAACGGGGTGAGAGGCATCCAGACAGAAGGCACCGCTCCCTGCCACGCATACATGCCCCCTTCCAAGTCAGCCTTGTGACTACTTGTGAGTAATATGGAAATGACTGTCTGGCAAAAAGCGGTTTTCTTCAACAACCCAATGAACAAATCCGCACCGAGGAGCCCTCTGAAGAGCCAGAGCGGACACGGGCTGTCCATCAACGGTGCTCCCCGAGGAATCCGCGCAAGGAGTAGGCAATGCACAAAGCTAGTCAGGTCTGCTTCTATTGTCTTGACAGTTTGCAAAATGAAGCCTTGGTCTAAAGAAAGGAGCTCCCTTCCCCCTGCCGTGGGGGTGGATGGGGAGATGGGGAAAGGGGACAAACCGTAGGACACCCCTGTGCTGAAGACATCCGACAGATGGTAGACCTGGAGATGTCCTTGGCCAGAGACCTGCTAATGGACAAATACAATGCAAACATTAGTGCACGGCAAACATCAAGGATGCTCCGGGGACGGTCGGGAGACGATGTCTTGAAGCCCCTGTGAAATCAGGTTGGCAGCTTATGAAAGATGCAACTCCATTTGCACATGGGCCTCACACGCACGCACACACACACACACACACACACACACACAAAAGCCAATCAATTCAGCATCCTATAGATACAGTAGGAATACTCTTCCTTTCTTTCTTTGCTTGCAAGCCTGATTTCCTTGCTTGTCTCTCTCTAGTCTAGCAGGATTCAGTAGACAGCATAGCCACAAAGTACACAAAAAATACACAGAGAGACACACCGTATGCAGGAATGTTGTCTAAATTAAGCAGTTGCTGGTTCCAACAGTAATTTTAAGCCCCGATGGTCTCCTTAGAAGGGTGTCATGAGATGCTTTAGGATTTACTCCCAGAAAATACAAGTGGGGCTAGCAAAGGGAGCTTCTCATCCATTCCAAAAAGAGCCTTACTGGTGCAGCAGACTTACTGCAAGTTCGAATCTCACCAGGCTCAAGGGTGACTCATCCTTCCATCCTTCCGAAGTAGGTAAAATGAGGACCTGGATTGTGGGGGCAATAAGCTGACTTTGTATAAAAAAGAACACCGCTTAGGGGGGCCCGAAAGCCCTACTAAGCAGGTATATACAAAAGTATGAACGCATTGTAAGCCGCCCTGAGTCTCCGGAGAAGGGCAGCATATAAATTGAACCAATAAATAATAAATAAATAAATAAATTCCCCAGGGCAGAGGGTGGCCAGGACTTTTCTCCTAGGTTTGCTTGTCATTCAGTCTCCCCTTCCCCATTTTTTTCTGATTTAGGTGTCCTCAGAGCCTGAAGTTGCATCTGCAATTTTATTGCAAGAAGGCATTTCTGATTTGTGTTTGCATTACTGTACAGGGCACAATCATAGGACAAAAAAGCAGCAAGCAGCCTACACTTCAGGTTTCCATATAAATACCAGCCAGAGCCCCAGCCATGAGTGGAAAGAAGCTCATTTCCCCACTGATTCTCCAAAGGGTCACAGCATCGAGCACTTGCCAAGGTGTTGTTGGCCAGAGGAGAACTTGAAATCTTTTTCTCCTTTCCTGAAGTCATTGTGCACCAGGCCTGCCCTAGAGCAAAGCCAGGGGTGGGTTTTGAAAGAAGGTGCAATAGCTTTTTTCCCCAGACTAATAAAGATTCAGGAGATTTTTGTATGTAAACAGTCGGTTGCAAGCTTATTATCAGCAAAATGCCAGTTCTCCAGTTAGAAAACAGCTATTGAATGAATGAATGAATGAATGAAGATAGGTAGGTAGGTAGGTAGGTAGGTAGGTAGGTAGATAGATGGATAGATAGATAGATAGTCTAAATTTGGAAGAGTTGTTGTAACCTCATCCTCCACATCTCAATAAATCTTGTTAAAGAGAACTTGGGGAGAATTGTGCTTGGAAAGAATTATAAAGGAATCCTCACTGAACCACAGTAATTGGGACCAGAATTTCCATAGCTTAGCGATGCACAATGTCACATGATTGTGTG
This sequence comes from Ptyas mucosa, assembly GCA_012654045.1. Taxonomy (NCBI): domain Eukaryota; kingdom Metazoa; phylum Chordata; class Lepidosauria; order Squamata; family Colubridae; genus Ptyas; species Ptyas mucosa. Next base: position 429,880 of record WNWU01000079.1, read on the forward strand.
ACTTACCAGTGGCAGTTCTGGCTGTCTGTGGTTACCATAGTTAAATAAATCATCATAGGTTGTTAAGTGAGGACCTCACACAGAGTCGTGTGAGGTCCTTGCTTAACAACCTATGGTGATTTATTTAACCATGGTAACCACAGTCTTCTGACTTCTTGCTAGCTTCCCCAGTAACTTTGCATGAGAGAAGTCAGCAACAGGGAAGATCGCAAATCACAATCCTGTAACTGTGGGGTGCCGTGATGGTGGCAAAAGTGGACCAGTTGCTGAGCACCCTGGTGTCAACGTTCCAAGTAATGCACCCGTAGAAAACAGAACTCCGAGGCAGGCAGGTTCCTCAACGAATAGTTTATTGGATACTTGATATTGGAACAGCTGGTGAAAGCCAACTCTGAAAGTTCCCGTGGCTTTCATCTAATTAAAAGTAAAAGCTTTCCCCTTCCCCCCAAATCACTAATCACACTGTCCAATCCAGGGGCTGGCCGGTTGCTTGGTTACCTGCTCCTCCTCTGGCCAGCCACCTGTGAGGATGTCCTTGGTTCCCACAGGAACACTTTATTGTTTTGGCTACACAACCCCATCTAACTATTTCCCCCCCTCCCACTGTTGTGTGGCAACCCTGAAGCTTCCAAGATGGCCTCAGCCCAGTTCACTTCAGGGTTGACACCTGGATTGTGATCACATGAGTGGAGGGAAATCGTGATGGTTGGAACTTCAAGGTCTGGTCATAAGTACCACTCATTCAGCTGCCAAAGACCCAGATAAATGAATAAACCTGCAGTGATCTGGATTGTTTCTTACTGCTTCATAATTTCTGCTAGGGCATGTAGCATTATATCCAGTGGTGGGATTCAATTTTTTTTGTACTACCAGTTCTGTGGGCGTGGCTTGGTGGGCATGGCATGGCTTGGCGGGCGTGGCTTGGTGGGAGTGGCAGGGGAAGGATATTGTAAAATCTCCATTCCCACTCCACTCCAGGGGAAGGATACTGCAAAGTCCCCATTTCCACCTCATCAGCTGGGGAGGCAGAGAATAGATGTGGGCAGGGCCAGTCAGAGTGTTGTGACCCAGGCCCAAGTAGGTAGTATTAGATGCAAACAGTTCCAAAACGAACAGACTTTATTAGAACAGCTGAGAATTAACTCATTCTCAGCTAGTCCAAACTAAATTAAAACAAATTCTTCATAACACAAATTCTTCAGTCTAATCACCAACCTTGTTACAATTAGGCAAACTGCCAAAGGCTTTTCTTGGCAACAGTTCAGGAACAGAAGACGCTGACAAGAAAGAAATACAGCCAAACACGAAGCAAATCTCTCAATGGTTGTTTTCCAGCAAAGGGGCCAAGAGCCGTTACTGGTCTTTTAAGCCTTATGGGAGGGGCCAATCATCTCTTGGCCCTACTCCCGAGTCGTCCTCTCTGCTTTATCTGCTCTTGCCTTCTGGCAGCTCTTCTCATACCTGCACTAGGAACAGGCTCCTCCTGTTCCTCTGCCTCTCTATTGTCAGCCTCTGGAGGCTCTGGAGTCTGCACATCACTCCCCGATGGCCCTGGCCCCATCTCTGCCTCCGACACAGAGTCTTCATCCGGGCCTTCCCCAGCCTCCTTGCTGTCCGACTCCACTGCCAGCTCCACAGGCTCCTGGCAGACCACAACACAAAGGTGGTATTTACCAGTTCTCCGAACTACTCAAAATTTCTGCTACCGGTTCTCTAGAACAGGTCAGAACCTGTTGAAACCCACCTCTGATTATATCTATAGTTTGGGGAAATACAGTACTGAAGCTACCCAGTCCAGTGGTAGCACTTGTAAAAGTAGTCCCAATTCAAGATCTCCCACCCAGCTTTATCTCTACCCAACTCTTATCTCCATGTAATAATAGGTTTCGTTGCTTATAAACCAGTGATTCATAAATGATTCATGTATCTGGATAAGTCATGATAGCACCACGTTTGAGAAGCTTCTTGCTAAGCCATAACATGATTGCTTAGTTTCAGGTTGGCATGTTATATAAACTTAACTGTTGTGATTAATTCAATTGATCATAGTTTACAGCCATTCGTGAACCCAGCGAGAGAATTATGCAGTTGTGTTCATCTCTCTGTGGCATTCGTGTTACTCAAAATGTGACTCTTCCCATTGATTTTCATTGGGATCTGCTACATTGACCCAAACTCATAAGGGCAGAGAACAACTCATAGGTTATTTTGCACAATGCTCTAAATCAGACTTCAATATGGCTGGCTAATTGGTTCAGGTCATTTTAGGAAGGTCACTGTATGGGAGCCAGACTATCAGACAAGTTGCTATGTGATTGCTGGGGGCATAATACAGTACAGTACATGAAATGAATACAGAAATACAGTTTAAACACAGTTTAGTTGCTTTGGGAGTTCTGTGAACCAAGTCTTGACCAATAATTTTCCCAAACTGATGGAGATGGCAGGGTTTTTTTTTTAAGCTTTTAAACCATCAATAAGGTAAGTTTCTCTGTGAAAGGGAGTTCCAACCCTACCATTTATATTCCTTTCCTTTCTCCCAAGAGGCTCAGTATAGTCCTCCTGAAATATTATAACAATAAGAATCCTGTGAAATAGATTGGCCTGAGAGAGACAAGAGAAATGGAGGAGAGAGAGAGAGAGAGAATATATTTACCAGCCAGTGAGAGCTATTCAGTATCTCAGCTGCAAAAAATATGACTTGACCACAAATACATCAGCAAAGAGTTCGGAGTTTTCTGACCACTAGGCTTCAACAACCTAGTGGAGATTTGAATCTGGACCTTCTAGACAATCCAGTTCTAGCACTCAGAATCAGAAATCTTCCCCAGGGAAATTCAAGGAAACTGAAACGAGACCAGTTCACAAGGCAGCCGTCAGAAAATCAGAATGTCAGTGGAAACACTTCCGTTCTAAATTTGAAATAGTTCAGTTGCTGCAATTTTTGTAGCCTCATTTCCCCCCTTAATAAATCATATTTTTTAAATTATTATTATGTCAAGTTCTCTGGCTTACCTGCAAGATCTTGGAATTGTGCCACCAAAGATCTGCCTATGCGATCTTACGGCAGTAGAATCTGATTAATTCTGTTCTGATGGAATCCACGACTCCCTAAATTCTTTATCTTGTTGCCGTTGGCTACTTATGTCCAGTAGTTGTTACACAGGGTGGGGTGGAATATAGGGGTCTGGCTTTTAAGCCTCTGTCTTAATCTCCTGTGGCTCCCCCAGTCATTGACAGAATCTGGCTGCACATTGTCCTGACAACTGTGGCAATGCAGTGTTGAGCTAATGGAAAGAAGGCCTTGGTGGGTTCCCTGTAGATCTCTAGATATCGAAAGGGTTTATGGAATTTCCTGGCTCCTTTTAATTACTTCCTACTCACAGTCAAGTGGCAGGCGCTCATTTGCATATGTTTACTCCGTGCTGACTTGCAGAACAGGCAAAAAATAAAATATCTCTCTGCAGCCATGGTAACCCAAATGGCCAGCTTCCCATCTCCAACAATACACCAAACCTATTCTCTAGCCTATTTGGCGGTAGGGTGGGGAGAAACCAGGATAACGAACTAAGTAGCCACTGCTAACCCTGGCCCAGGGATCCTGAAAATAATCCAGACAATGGGGTGACATACGCCACAGCCAAATGGCCCTCATTTTTGGACGCATGGCATCTAAAACTTCAGGTTCACCTAATCTAAAATCTGCTAACAATACATTGAACTAGATTAACCCTAGATCTTTAACTCCTAACACTCAAAACATTATACGCATAAAACACTAACAAAGTCAAATATTTCATTCATAAGCTATTTGAAGTTTTTTAGTCCGATATTTGTTTTGGATATAATCGATCCATCTTCTCCATTCCCTTATATATCTTTCGTTCGAATGATCTCTAAGGTATGCGGAAATTTTCGCCATTTCTGCCAAATGTATTACTTTTAGTGTCCACTCCTCAATGGTGGGTACATCTTCCTTCTTCCAATATTGTGCCACCAGTAATCGTGCTGCCGTTGTTAAATTTAAAATCAAGTTAGTTTCTATGACTGTACAGTCTGTCATTATTAGGTTTGCTGAATGTTAGACCCTGTGCTGGTCCTGGGAAGTTCAGGGAGGCGGTGGGGGGAATGGGAGGGGGTTGGGTTAGGGAGAGGGGAGGGGGGAAATGTTTGTACTTTTTATAAAACTTTTTAATAATAAAAAAAAATAAAACTTCAGGTTCACCAACAAAATGGCTTCAGGATGTCCGGAAAGAGGATGGCCACATCTGCAGGATCATGGTCCTATCCTCCCTTTTAATTTCTTTAAAATAAAAATAGCAAAAAAAGAAGGAAAAAGAGCTGAGGTGGCGCAGTGGTTAGAGTGCAGCACTGCAGGCTACTTCTGCTGTCTGCCGGCTGCCTGCAATTTGGTAGTTCGGATCTCACTAGGCTCAAGGTTGACTAGCCTTCCATCCTTCCGAGGTCAGTTAAATGAGGACCCAGATTGTTGGGGGCAATAAGCTGACTCTGTAAACTGCTTAGAGAGGGCTGTAAAGCCCTGCGAAGTGATATATAAGTCTAAGTGCTATTGCTATTGCTAAAAAGCAAATGAGGGCAATTTGGCTGCAGAATCAACAGAGTTGCTTTGGCTGATCTGTCTGGTTAGGTGGGTGTCCTCCTTCTCCCTCATTACTCCATGTGCATCTCTCCCAAAGCTCTTTACTCAGTGGGAGAGGATGACCATCCAAGATAGAAGGAGGGTACAGATCTTGGGTCAAAGTGTGGGAAGAAATATCCATCTGGTTCAGTTCCAAGCTGGGAGAAAGACACTGGAAACATGGAGGCTGATTGGAAAGATGGTTTATTGATGAAGCAGAATCGTATGTGGCTCTGGGCAGCTGACCACATGGAGTTGAGAATGGGGGGTATTTATACCTCTTCTTGGGCTTTGCACTTGAGCTTCCTGTTCCTGTGCAAGAACATGTATTTTATTGGCTGTTGTAGGAGTTATGCAGGGGTCATAGCTGGCTCTGTAGGTTGTCTGAGCTGAGTTTGGTTGAATTTTTTACTGCTGATGTATTGAAGGGGCATTGGGCAATTCCTATTGTGGCTGAAGGCTCATCCTACCTTTGTTGGATCTTGTTGGATCCAGAACCTGTTAGAATCCAGCAGGTTCTAACAGGTTCTGGAGAACCGATAGCGGAAAATTTGAGTAGTTCGGAGAACCGGCAAATATCACATCTGGCTGGCCCCAGAGTGGGGTGGGAATGGAGATTTTGCAATATCCTTCCCTCAGGAGGGGAGGGAATGGAGATTTTGCAGTATCCTTCCCTTGGAGTGGGGTGGGAATGGAGATTTTGCAGTATCCTTCCCCTGCCACTCCCACCAAGCCACGCCCATAGAACCGGTAGGGAAAAATTTTGGATTTCATCCCTGATCCTTGGGTGAGGGTATTTGCTTATGAATAGAGCCATCTATCTCTTTATCTCTTAAGTGCTGACATGTGCTGAGGGCTATTAAGAAAGGTGGGGGCTGTTTTCCAAGAGCATGTTTCTCCATTCCCCCTTTAGGGAAATATAATATTCTGCCTTTTTAAATATTTCCTAAAATATTTCATTCTTCGAGAAGAGGGGTGGGTGCTAACTTCCTACAAAAGCTATACAGTAGCTGCTCCCCCTCCCCCTCCTTCTCCCTCCAGACAAGCTCAAGGTCCTCCTACCCCTTTTAATGAGTGCTACATGGACAATGCATGCAAAAAAAAACCCCAATCCCAGCAGGGTTTTGATTGTGTAGTCAGAGCTGCTGCCTTGACTTCTTTTATACACAGATAGCACCTACTTTTACATGGGTTTCTAAAAGCCACTTGACATTTCCTATCTGTTTCTGAACTGGCCTGAAATTTGGCCTTTAGTTACATGAAATAAAACCAAACTGTTGGGTGGGAAAATCCATCTGGTTCAAATTCCAAGCTGGGAGAAAGATGCTTGGAAACAACATGGAAGCTGGAGGCTGATTGTAAAGACGGTCCATTTCTTGATGAACAGAACCGTCAGGGCAGTGGTGGGTTTCAAATTTTTTTACTACCGGTTCTGTGGGTGTGGCTTGGTGGGCGTGGCATGGCTTGGTGGGCGTGGCAGGGGAAGGTTACTGCAAAATCCCCATTTCCTCCCGATCAGCTGGGACTCGGGAGGCAGAGAATAGTTGGGGGCGGGGCCAATCAGAAGTGGTATTTACCGGTTGTCCGAACTACTCAAAATTTCCGCTACCGGTTCTGCAGAACCTGTCACCTCTGCATCAGGATTTGTGGTTCTGGTGCAGCTGACCAAATGGTTGAATGAGTGGATGGATTTTTATAGTTTTCTGTGACTTTGAAGTTTGAATTGTTCGGAGGGGGGGGGGTTGGTGCAATGAAGGGGATTGTGTTCTAAAAGGGTGTTGGACAATTCCTATTGTGGCTCATGGCTTTCATCCTATGCTGGATCTTGGGTGTGGGGCTGCTTGTTCTAATCCTACCATTCTGCCTTTGTTAGCGGTCAAACTTTGCTGCAAGGGGTTTCGAAATTTCTTGTCCTGAATGGATTTTCTGCCTGCAGTATTTGCTTCGCTTATGAATAGAGCCATCTAGACAGTTGGCTTTCCTCTTTCAATAAGCTCTTTGTCTCCTTAAGTGCTGGCATTTTAAGGATGCCAGCATTCTTAATGCTGGCATTAAGGAGCCAGCATTAAGTGCTGGCTCCTTAAGAAAGACTGAGGGGTGGGGAGTGGCTACTTTCTGTCTTTAAGAGCATATTTCTCCATTTCTCCCTTTGGGGAAATATAATATTCTGCCTTTTTTAATATTTCCCAAAATATTTCATTCTTCTGGAGTGGGGGCTTCCCACAAAACCGACTGATGCTTAAAGTCACATGAAAATCAGATCATCCACGTCACACGAAATTTTAGATTCGGGGCTTTTCAAGCTTAGTCAGATTTTCAGGTTTGCAACGGGGGTGACCCAGTTTCAACTCCACGCAGGTAGGTGGCTGTCCGTTGCTTTCCATGTGCTAAGAACACAAACCGTTCATTTTCTCCATCAATGCGTCCATTACCGCCATCAATGGCCTGGCCATTAAAAGTTAATGAGGGAGCTCCACTCTGCATAACAAAACACCACCACTCAGCATAATATTCAGCTTTTACCTGACTTCCTTTCCTGGCAGAGCAAGGAAAGAATCAGGTGTGTCTGCCAGAGCCTCTCTCCCCTATGGTTGGGGGTTTCCTATATCTTTGATCTTTCGGCTACGATGTTGGATGTGCAGAGCAAGAAAACATGGCGCTAATGCATCTGGACGACCTGAAGAAACGTGGGAGCTATTCTGAGGTTCGTTTCTCCACATCCATCCATCCACGCACAAGTTTAACTCCAGGAGATCTTAGTCACGTTTCTTTTTATCTGCAAGGGGAAGGCAGTTTCGGCATACAGTTTATTTCGCTGTTTTGACTTTCCATCCTGAGAAAGGGTTTTTTGTTTATTAATTAGATTTCTGTCCTGCCTTTCTAACCTAGAAGCTAGGTTAGCTTCTGCCAACCTAGCAGTTCGAAAGCACATAAAAAATGCAAGTAGAAATATAGGGAATAGTCATATCGTCACCGCTACCGGCTCGGGAGAACCGGGCCGAACCGGGAGGAACCCATCACTGGACCAGGGAGACATCTCCAGACAGTGCTGGCTCTTTGGCTTTGAAATGGAGATGAGCACTGCCCCATAGAGTCGGGAACGACTAGCACATATGTGCGAGGGGAACCTTTACCTGTACCTTTTTATCCTGCCTTTATTACTTTATAAATAACTCATTGTGGTGTGAACATACATACCTGTGAGGTACTTGTGGTGGTGAACATACATGTTCCTTCTTTCTCCTATTTTGCCCACAAAAACCCTATGAGGTGGGTTGGACTGAGAAAGGGGGACTGGCCCAAAGTTGCCCGACCTGCTTTCATGCCTAAAACAGGACTCGAATCCACAATCTCCTGGTTTCTAGGCCATTACCTTAATTACTACACCAGATTGGCCACCTGAATTGCAATTGTTCTGAGCAAAATAGGCTTCAGTTCGAAAGCACCAGAAGAATGTTTTTCTATACTAGAACCTAACCTGTTTTCCCCAAAATAAGACACCCCCTGATAATAAGCCCAATTCGGCTTTTGAGCACATGGCAATAAGGCCAAGCGCTTATTTCAGGGTTCAAAAAAATATAAGACAGGGTTTTATTTTCGGGGAAACACGGTAGCAACAAAACCCCTAAAACATATAGGTCAACAGACTGGTAAACCCTGATTTATGCCACAATAGCAATAGCACGTATATACTGTTTCACAGTGCTTTACAGCCCTCTCTAAGTGGTTTACAGAGTCAGCGTATTGCCTCCAACAATCTGGTTCCTCATTTTACCCACCTCGGAAGGATGGAAGGCTGAGTCAACCTGGTGAGATTTGAACTGCCAAATTGCAAGCAGCTGGCAGTCAGCAGAAGCAGCCTGCAGTATGCACTCTAACCACCGTGCCACCGCGGCTCAATCATTACCTACTTCTAAGAGATATTCCAAATTGCCCATTGAACAAGACTTAACATGGCAGCGTTTGCATGCCTTCCCAGTCAAAAGATGCTTGTTTGGCTTAGGCTGAGGGTGCCAAGCAAACCCAACCTACAGCGGGGTTTAATCTTGAAACAGGGCCAAGCAAACCACAGCTTGCGAGCCCAGCCAACATGTGACTGAGACAACAGTAGAATATTCTTTTTCTTTGATGTAAGGATGGAACATGTGGTGTCTGGATGTGCACGACATTGTAGCGTGATCACCATACAATCTGACCAGTCATGTGAGAACAGCCTTTGAAGCCAATGCCCAATCACCTCTGCTATAGGGATGCAAGGAGGAATTTGTTCTAGACTGCTTTTCTCTGAAGCCCTTTATTTTTATTTTTTTAAAAATTTGATTATATGCTGCCCTTCTCCGGAGACTCAGGTCGGCTTACAATGCGCTAAGCAATAGCCTTCATACTTTTGTATATTTATACAAAGTCAGCTTATTGCCCCCACAAACTGGGCCCTCAATTTACCTACCTTAAAAAGGATGGAAGGCTGAGTCAACCTTGAGCCTTGGTGAGATTCGAACCTGCAATAATTGCAGGCAGCTGATGTTAATAACAGGGCTTTAGACCACTGTACTATCCAAGCCCTTGGGTCCCCAACCTGTGAGCCATGGCCTACTGGTGGACCGTGAAGGGTTTGCAGGTGTGCCGTGGAAATAACCGGCCAGCGTGCGCACATCCTCACTTGCACAAGCAAGCGCACACATGCACCCACGTTCCAACGCTGCTCACAGAGATGGAGCTGCGCACGCATGCACGTTTGCCAGCCACTTGTGTAAATGCCGCCCCCCCCCCATCCTCCCCCAGGGCTTGCCGGTCTGCAAAGCTGGAAATGTTGGGGAGCTCTAGGTTGGAAGGATCCAACCCATTTGGGTGGTTCTTTGGCTGACTTTTCACCGCACCAGATTTTGTCCCGTGCTGTTTACTGTTTGGAAAAATATCCTGCTGACGTAGAAAATGAATCTCATCCTTTCCATCCTGCAGGCAGGGTGAGGGGAGAATAAAACAAGATCCAGTTTGGAGATCCAGTGCAGTTTGAAGATCCAGTGCAGTGTTTCTCAACCTTGGTAGCTTGAAGGTGGGTGGACTTCAACTCCCAGAATCCCCCAGCCAGCAGCGCTGGCTGGGGGATTCTGGGAGTTGAAGTC
>WNWU01000079.1:440041-455406 GCA_012654045.1 Ptyas mucosa
AAGCTTGAAGATGGGTGGACTTCAACTCCCAGAATCCCCCAGCCAGCGCTGCTGGCTGGGGGATTCTGGGAGTTGAAGTCCACCCACCTTCAAGCTACCAAGGTTGAGAAACACTGGTCTAGTGGTTAAGGCAACAGGTTAGAAACTGGGAGACGGTGAGTTCTAGTCCTGAAAGCCAAGCTGAGTTACTTTGGGCCAGTCACCCACTTAGCCGAACTCACTTCGCATAGGTCCGTTGTGAGGAACATAGAAGGAGGGAAGATGGTTTGGATGTGTTCACCGCTTTGAATTACTTGTAAACATACTTTAAAGGTGGGATACAAATAAATATATAGATAACGAACAGAAAAAAATTATTTTCAGGGCCTCCCTCAATGCTAGAAACTGGAACATACTCAACACTAGCGACCAACCTAGCAAGAGTATCTTATGTTTGGTTAGTCATCCTTTTTGGCTCGGTCCTTTGCCACGCCTTAATATGTTCCCAATGCTAAAATATTTTTTAGATTAACAGAGTTGGAAGGGACCTTGTAGGTCATTTAGTCCAACCCCCAGCCCAAGCAGGAGACCTTACACCATCCCTGACAAATGGCAGTCCAATCTTCCCTTGAAATCCTCCAGTGATGAAGCTCCCACAACTTCTGAAGGCAACTTCTGTTCCATTGGTCGATTCTCACTGTCAGAAAGTTCCTCTTTATTTCCAGGTTGAATCTCTCCTTGATCAGTTTCCATCCATTATTCCTTGTCTGGCCTTCGGGTGCTTTGGAAAACAGCTTGACCCTCTCCTCTCTGTGGCAACCCCTCAAGTATTAGAACACTGATGTCATATCTGCACTGGTCCTCCTCTTCTCTTCTCTTCACTAGACTAGCCATGCCCAATTCCTGCAACCGTTCCTCATATGTTTTAGCCTCCAGTCCCCTCATCAACCTGGTTGCTCTTCTCTGCACTCTTTCTAGAGTCCCAACATCTTTTTAATAGTGTGGTGACCAAAACTTGGATGCAGTATTCTAGGTGTGGTCTTACTAAAGAGCCTTGGATAGTACAGTGGTCTAAAGCCCTGTTATTAACATCAGCTGCCTGCAATTATTGCAGGTTTGAATCTCACCAAGGCTCAAGGTTGACTCAGCCTTCCATCCTTTCTAAGGTAGGTAAATTGAGGACCCAGTTTGTGGGGGCAATAAGCTGACTTTGTATAAATATACAAAAGTATGAAGGCTATTGCTTAGCGCATTGTAAGCCGCCCTGAGTCTCCAGAGAAGGGCGGCATATAAATCAAATTAAAAAAAAACTAAAACTAAGGCTTTATAGAGTGACTAGGTGGCTCAGTGGCTAAGACACCGTGCTTGCCGATCAGAAAGGTCGGTGGTTCAAATCCCCAGTACGGGTCTCTTGCGTGAGCAAGGGGGTTGGACTAGATGACCTCCAAAGTCCCTTCCAACTCTGTTACTGTTACATATGTCTCCTCTGGTCTTTCCCTTCCCCAGACTAGCCATGCCCAGTTCCTGCAGCCGTTCATCGTTATGTTTTAACCTCCAGTCCCCCTCTTCATCCCGGTTGCTCTTCTGTGAGGAAGTTGGGAGTCCCTTATTCATCCCCACAGAGGATCCAATTGCCCAATTGGGCAAAATCCAGCCTTCGCAAAGAACAAACGCGTCGGGGTGTGTATGTGGTGGTGATGGGGGAGAATATTCCAGACGCGCCCTCGACCCGCTGCAGTTTTTGTGTCGAGAAGAGACGACACGCGACGCCCACGCCCTCCCCCTCCCATCCCCACCCCCTAATTCTGCCATCCTCCAACTTCTCCCCGCGCCCTGAGGGGCTCACCACTGCCCGGCGTGGGGGGGGGGGAGGGGAAAGGGGGTGTGGGCGTGGCCTCTGGAGACCCAACCCCTCGCTCCGCGGCGTCCGTCTCCGTGACTGGACAGCCGAAGGCAGAGGCGGGGAGGGGCTCGCGGTCTCGCCTCTCCCCTGCCCCTCCCTCTCTCCTCCCCCCCCCCCGACACGCCCAGGGCGCAGCTGGAGAGCCACGTGGTGAGCCCGGGCGGTGTGTGTCTTGTGAGTGTGCGAGTGAGTGTGTGTGTGTGGGGGGGCTGTTTCCCCACTCACCCCCCCCCCTCTCCCGCGCGGACCCGTCTCTTCTGCCTCCGGTCAAGGCTGCGAGGTTGGAATCTCGTGGAGTGACGCTTCGCCTTCCCTCCATCCAAAGCCGGCGTCGGGTCTCTCTCTCTCTCTCTCTCTCTTTTCCCCGCCCGCTCGGAGCAGCGCCAGCCGTGGGTGTGTCGGCGGAGGAGGAGGCGGAGAAAACAATAGAGCGGAGGCTTTGAGAGAGGCGCTTCTGCGGGATCGGAGGAGAGGCTTTTTTCCCCTTCTTCTTCCTTCCTTCCCTCCCCGCATGTAACCGCGGGACAAAGCCCGGGCAGACTCGACGACCCCCCCTTCCCCTCCCCGCCTTCCTTCCCCCTCATCGCCCGGCCTTCCTTCTCTGCCGGGAAAAATGACGGAGCCCTCTTGCTGAGCGCAGGCGGGAGCAAAGCACCGTACAATGGAGCCGGGCTGCCGCTTCCCCTCGGGCTGAGCAACGCCGCGGCGGGGGCAGCAGATAACGCCTTGAGGGGGACGGCTCGCTTCTCTCTCTCGCTCTCTCTTTTTCCCCCGGCGTCGTTCGGCGACAGGAGAGACAAAAGGCGGTGCGGGGTGGAAGACGAGGACGAGGCGCCAGCCTCTTTTCGCCCGGCAGCGATGGCACATAGGAACCGGCCGGTGCCGCTGCTGCAGCCGCCGCCGCTGCCGCCGGCTCTGCCGCTTTCGGATGCCCTCTGAGCCCGGGAGTGTTGTCCCTGGCAACGGGAGGCGCGGCGCTCTTTCCCGACGGTAACGGCGAAGAGGAGGCTTTTTTTTTTCTTTCCCCCCCGGAACCACCCGGCGATCATGGGCAGATGCAACGGACGCTGCACGCTGGTCGGCTTCTGCTCCTTGCAACTGGTGAGCCAGAGGATGGAGGGAGGGGGGTGGGGGGGGGGAGTGTCCATCCGGCCGAGGGGGGGGGGACCTTGCTTGTCCAGCCCCGGGTTGGTCGGAGATCCCGGAAAGAGGGGGAAAGGTGCCGGGGGGGGGGGGGGGGAAGGGGAAGCCTTCCCTCCACCCAGCCCTTTGTAGAGATTGGGGGCACCGGGGCTCCTTTGAGGGGGGGGTGGAGGGGAGAGAGAGAAGCACCTTCATAAGAGGCGCCGGGACGGGGCTTGGGCGGCCGGGCAAAGCTTCCCTTCCATCCGGCTCAAACTTTAAATCTCTTCGGCGGGACTGTGGCGTCCCTCCCTCCCTTCTTCCCTCCCTCCCTCCCTCCTCTTCTCTTCCTTTCCCGGCTTCCGACGGAGTTGGACGAACTCCGTGGCTGGGTTCGCCAATGACGGAAGGTCATCGGGATGCAGGAATGGCCCGTTTGGGCTCAGAGAGAGAGAGAGAAAACTGCCCGGTCTTTCGGCCCCGCCCTGTTTTGATTGATTGATTGATTGACTGGTCGGTTAGAAAACCAAATTTCGATCAGGAACCGAAAGGGAAGAAATGAAACCGGGTAACCATGGACGTTCTTCTGGGTACCCGAGAGAAAGAAAGGAAGAAAATACAGATAGTCCTTAGATTGACAACAGTTCGTTTAGTGATGGGTTCAAAGTTACAACTGCCCAGGGTGCAAAAAAAGTGACTTTAGGACCATTTGTCACATTTAAACCGTCCTTGCAGCATTTCCCCCTGGTCACACACGATCAAGATTCGGAATGCGGATCCACTCGTTCATATTTATGACGGTTGCGGTATCCCGGGGCATCATGCCATCCCCTTTTGCGACCTTCTGACCCGCAAAGTCAACAGGGGTGGGGTGGGGGGAGCCAGATTCATTTAACAACCGTGTTACTAACTTTTAACGGCTGCCAGGATTCGCTTAACCAACTGCGGCACGGAAGGTTGTAAAATAAGGCAAAACTCATTTAATAAATGTTTCACTTAGCAACAGAAACGTTGGGCTCAATTGTGGTCATAAGTCGAGGACTATCTGATTAAAAAAAACCACACACACATGATCACAAGGAGATGCTGTTTTCTAGTGATAAGAAGCCACCGGGATTCCACAGGTGAAGAAAGAGTGTAGGAGTATGTATAACAGCGAAGAAATCTGCCTATTTTTCTGAGCTTTATCCCTGACCCTCATCTCCTCCTTACCACCTTGAGTTGAATTTTATATTGTAAGCTGCTAAGGGCCGGGAGATCTTAGCCTGGGGTGGGTTTTTTTGCGCAGCTGATCACCAGCTGAAGATCTCCAATGAAGTTCAGCCTAAGAGAAAACTAGCACAGGGGAGGGGAAAGGTAAAATACGTGATTGTCTTTTTCGAGATGCAGGTGCTGGAGCTGTTTTTAGCTTTTATGAGAAGCGATTCAGGATGCTGTGGTTGAAGAGGACGAGTATAACTGATCTTTCTATTTACAGGAAATTTTTACGGTGACGCTGAGGGTTCTGCCAAAGCGTTTTTTTTGCTTTTGCGTTTGTTTTTTTTAAAGAATGCAGATTAGGATGGCATTGCATCGGTCATTTTGTACTTAATGTCCTGAGAAGAAATTTATAATAAGCTCACAAGAGCAATAAACAGGTCTACTGTTACAGTAGAGTGCTATTCTTATGGCATAAAAGTTGACATAAAAGTTCTTTCCTGCTTCGTTAGGGTCGTGTTTCTAACTTCCCAGTTTTATTTTTGTAACAGGCTAGCATGAAAGAGAACACAATGAGAACTCTTAATTCTGTACGGGAGCATTTGGGGCATAGCTTTGGTGTCACTTTGAAGAAAGCAGAGATGATTAGCTCACCCACCGTACGAATGGTGAAAATTAGTGCTCTTGTAGAGTAATTCTCTAACGCAGCCATTTCCCATCATTCCAGCTTAGCACATGGAATGCATGAACTTCCCAATTTATTTGTGGTCTGGGTGCTTTTGCCACCATCCCTGTATGTGTCCATGGAGGTAAAATGTCCAGTGACTACTTATAACAGTATTGTAATGTCCAATGTTCCAATTTCAATGTCCATTGGGGGGAAAAAAATCACTGGATTGAGTGCACAACACAGCACCATAGCTCAGTGGTTGAAAATGTATTTTGCCTGTTGGTGGACCTGGATTCAATACTCACTGTTTCCAGGTAGAGCAGGCATAAATTGTGCCGGGCTCTTGCTAGTCAAGAATATGATGATGATCATTAAAAACCACAATATCATCTCATACGTAATAATGACACTGGCAAAATTCATTTAACTTGTCTTATGTTATGACAGTACTACGCATATGACATCCTTGTGTTGCTCACGGGCCAGAATAGTCATCATTGAGTAGTTGGGTTAGTCATTGATTCAATGTAAGCCATTTTTTAAAATATTCGGAGTCATTGCTATAGTTGATGGGTTCAGATCAGGGGTGAAATCCAGCAGGTTCTGACAGGTTCTGGAGAGTCGGTAGTGGAAATTTTGAGTACTTCGGAGAACTGGCAAATACCACCTCTGGCTGGCCCCAGAGTGGGGTGGGAATGGAGATTTTGCAGGATCCTTCTCCTGGAGCGGAGTGGGAATGGAGATTTTGCAGGATCCTTCTCCTGGAGTGGGGTGGGAATGGAGATTTTACAGTATCCTTCCCTGCCACGCCCACCAAGCCACACCCACAGAACCGGTAGTAAAAAAAATTGGATTTCACCATTGGTTCAGATGAAATGTTAAATTGAATTCATCTAAACACAATACAAGTTAACATAATGTGTGAACCCAAAAGTGCTTTTTCAGGAGGCAACTGGACTTCCTTGTTCTTTCTTTTGAAGATGTTTTGCTTCTCATCCAAGAAGCTTCTTCAGCTTTGACTGGATGGTAGTGGGGAATGGAAGGATTTATCTTCCTTGTAAACAGCTGGTCATTTGCACCCTTTTAGAGGGTCCTTGAAGCACTTGGAGATTTATCTGTGTCCTCAGAGTCACCCACAGGAACCAGGAGCTCTACTCAGGTGACCCTGAGGACACAGATAAACCTCCAAGTGTTTCAAGGATCCTCAAAAAGGGTGCAAATGACCAGCTGTCTGCAAGGAAGATAAATCCTTCCATTCCCCACTACCATCCAGTCAGAGCTGAAGAAGCTTCTTGGATGAGAAGCGAAATGTCTTCAAAAGAAAGAACAAGAAAGTCCAGTTGCCTCCTGAAAAAACCACCTTTGGGACAACCATGACCTGGATGACTGAGACTCTCTACAGACAATAATGTGTGAACCTATCCTGTACATGCTTTGCAAATCAGAATCAAACCCTGACTGTCTGAAGCCACTCCATAATTGCCTCATTTCTTCAATACGTTGTACTATCAGAATTGCATCTGGAGTCCATGGATTTCTATAGTCTTTGGAAACTGCTCTCTTAGGATGCGTAAATTGTTATGCTGCTGCTGTTGTTGTACCAATCTCTAACCCCGTCCACGCAACAGGCTAACTCGTAGTAGATGGGTTGGCTTAGCACGTTGCTATTGCGATTTGAAAGTTTTAGCTTTTTCCTTTGTATGTTTTGTGGATCTGGATAATGTGGAGATATCAGGCAAACTTTCATTAATATGTATCCGTAGGCATTTGTTATCAGGCCTAGTGACATAGCACGTACAATATCGTGATGCCATGCAAATGACATATAGTTTGTAACTGTTCGGATTGACACAATGACATGCTGTACATCATTTGCACAACGACGAGACAGTGTACATGACATTCTTTGCCTGGCCCATCGTGAGCCCTCTTTTATTCTTTTTTCCTGTCGGTCTTGAGTGCCCAACATCTTTCAACCTACACTTGGCCTTAGGATTTCCACTCAAAAAAAAAAAAAAGAAAAGGTTGAATCAGGACAGACATGATTGAATCTAGCTAAAATGAATTATAGTTATTTTGTTTCACTTTCCTTTGCGTTAGAGGTTTTTAACTCACTGTATTCCAAAATACCAATTCAGCAGTAACTTTTGAAAGGGCTCCGAATGGATGGCCATATCCAAGGATTTGGGAAACGAAGGCTGTGGGAAACCCATATCATGCACCCTGAAACAGGTCCAGAGATGACAGACAGGCAGAATGCAAATGATAGAAGACCTTTTGTATTGCGAGAGATGCTTTAAAATGCAACGTTGTTCTGTCCATCCTTTCAAGGGTTCTTAATAGGGTGAAGTGACTGTTAGGCAACTCATGTTTTATGCAGTCGTTCTCTCCGGGTTTGGCTTTTAACCGTTTTAAATTCAGGTTGGCAAGGTTGAGAAAATACATTCTCTTCCTTGCCATGTTTTTCTTCTTCTTCTTTTTTTTCCCGACGGCATGCTTCAGTGAACCAGTGCAGGTTGGCTTTGTTCCCAGGAACCAGCTACAAGTAAATGGCCACAGCCGGCCATGGACTTGATGGGGATATGTGTTTGTCTCAGTCAGCAGCCTGTCATCCTAACACCCAGTTTTTCTACAGCCGTCAACCAGATGGTTTTGGAGAGAAAAAAACAGCAAGCAAGGCACAAAACAGCTTTCTTTCTTCTACACCCCCAGTGTTGCCTGTCCTCCAACTCTGATGGCCAGAGAAGTTTGAGATTTACACGTTACACTACCCTTAATTTGCAGAATAAACCACAAATGGTTGGGTCTAGCAAAACAAGAGAGGTTTTAAGGAGTCCGCCTGTAGTCCGCAAGGGATTGGGACTTTGATTCAATCCCTTTGAGTCCATGCCTAGTGGAATATATGTCCAAAATACACCTAACACAGTTAAGTAGGCCTTGATGGCACAGTGGCTAGAGTGCAGTACTGCAGGCTACTTCTGCTGACTGCCGGCTGCCTGAAATTTAGCAGTTCAAATCCCACCGGGTTGACTCAGCCTTCCATCCTTCCGAGGTGGGTAAAAAGAGGACCCAGATTGTTGGGGGTAATAGGCTGACTCTATAAGCCCCTTAGAGAGGGCTGTAAAGCACTGTAAAGCGGTATATAAGTCTAAGTGCTATTGCTATTGCTAAGTAAATGAGCCCCACTCTCATTGCACACCCACTCCCTCCTTCTCTTCCCTTGTACATCACACAACCCTACTCATATTACATCACCAGCATATCCTGTGTGGTATTCGGGCAACCAAGAAGTTAGTCACCCTCTCATTAAATCAGCAGCAAGCAAGTCATTTTGACTTAGTATGTGATCTGTGTGTCCAGCCCATTTCCACTGTTTGCCCACAGCTGTCACAGCTCCGCAACCCATGATTGACTGGGCAACTCCATAAAGGGCTGGTTATGTCTGCTGTTTATAGGCTTCAGGCCGCTCTCTCACAAGTACCGTGGGAGGAATGGATCCCACTGCGGTGTTTTTAACAGCTCCTTTTGCAACCCCCCCTCCCCTGTTTATCAGCACAGCCTCGCATCCACAGGATGTCAACTCTGTTTGATAACTGGATCTGTCTCTTAATGTGAGCCCTCCTCTCTGACTCATTGGTTGACTCATTCTTCTCTTCGAGACTTTTGGGGCCTTATAGAAGGCAGGGTAGACAGGGTGTTACTTGGCCTGCATGACTTTGGGGTGAATTGTAAGAAGTTTACACAAATGTTCCCAGGTTGCATTTGAAGGTTTCTGATAGTCAGCGGTGTCACACTCAAGGTCTGTGGGCCAGATCTGGCCCACGGGGTGCTTAGATCTGGCTCATGGGGCCACCCTGGAAACAGCGAGGGACCGGCCCATAGTGCTTGTGCCTGTGAAAACAGAGCTCAGGAAGGCCACATGTGGCCCTTGCAAGCTCTGTTTTTGCTGGAAGAGAGTTGCAGGAGGCCGCCGCAGCTGTAAACGGAACTCAGGAGCCCATTTTTGCTGGCAAAGTGCTCGGGCCACCACAGGTGCCCCCGACTGTGGCTGCAGGAGGCCATCACAGTTGAAAACGGAGCCCGGGAGGGCCATCGTAGCCGAAAACAGCCTCGATGAGTGAGCTGGCCACGCCCACCCCGGCCACACACACCACCTAGGTCGAACACAACCTTTATGTGGCCCTCAATGAAATTGAGTTTGACATTCCTGCTCTTGGTGCTGCTGGGTGACAGCATGAGGAGTATCTTCTGAGAATTGAAGACGTTTCTTGGGTGAGAAGCAAAACGTCTTCCAAAGAAAAACAAAAGAAAGTCCAGTTGCCTTTGGAAAAAGCACCCTTTGGGACAACTGTGATCTGGATGACTGAGAATCTCTATGTGCATTCTGAGACCCAACGTGGACCCCCTTGAGTGTAGCAGTCTCTGATCGCACCTTGGCAGAGGTGGGTTTCAGCAGGTTCTGACCAGTTCTGGAGAACCGGTAGCGGAAGTTTTGAGTAGTTCGGAGAACCGGTAGTAAAAATTCTGACTGGCCCTGCCCACATCTATTCTCTGCCTCCCGAGGCCCAGCTGATTAGAAGGAAATGGGGATTTTGCAGTAACCTTCCCCTGGAATGGGGAGGGAATGGAGATTTTACAGTATCCTTCCCCTGCCATGCCCACCAAGCCACACCCACAGAACCGGTACTAAAAAATTTTGAAACCCACCACTGCAAGATTTAAAGCGCTCCATGGCATAGGGCCTAGTTATCTCCGAGACCGCCTGCTGTCACCGATGACCTCCCATCGACCCGTGCGCTCCCACAGAGAGGGCCTCCTCAGGGTGCCATCAGCCAAACAATGTAGGCTGGTGACCCCCAGGGGGAGAGCCTTCTCTGTGGGGGCACCCACCCTCTGGAACCAGTTGCCCCCGGAGATTAGGAGAATTCATGACCTCAGTGCCTTCCGCCGTGCCCTCAAAACACATTTTTTCCAACAAGCCGGGCTGGCTTAAGAAGAAATTTTAAATATTTTTAATATTTTAATTGGTCTGTGAGTTTTAAATTTTGTAGCCAAATTATATATATTTTAAATGTCTTAATATTTATATTTTATGTTTTTTATGTCTGGCTGTACACCGCCCTGAGTCCTCAGGGAGAAGGGCGGTATATAAATTGGAAATAAAATAAAAAAAAAGATGCATCTGAGAAACAGGAAAAGGAGAGGAGAGGACAATAGCCCTCTCCCAGTGTCGCTCCCTTGCAGCTGTCACTGGGAGAATATTCTGATTCTGTGGGTAGCGTGCAACCATCAGAATGAGTAGTAATGGATTGCTTGATCATCTACTCATTTTTCTGCTGTCCTTTTAAAAGTCTCTAAATCGCTGGCCATCAGGGTGTCTGGTGTTAATGAATTTCATAGGTTAACTGCCTGTTGTGTAATGAAATCATTTGCAGATTGCACCATCTATCTTGTAAATAGGCTATGGACTTTTCTGCTCAACCAAGACGTGACAGCTCTCATTAAATGCTTTTGTTAGCTAGACTACTGTAACATAATCTTTATTGGGTTTTCCTTCATTATTATTCCTAAGCATCTCTTTCTTTTTGAGCTAGTTCTGATAGCTGGAATTAAGCTACCGCACCTAACTCTAATGGATATTTTTTTAAAATACTGGCTAACATGGAGAACAGACCTTGTCTTCTCTGCTTTTAAATACCGTGTGTGTTATTTAAATAGTGCTAGGAATGACGAGTTGGCCAAATACTGATCAAAGAGCAGTACAATAGTGGTTTGTGTACTGTATTGCCTAAAGCTGCAATGTGGTTTATTTGGGTTTGGCTTAATGTCTTGTACAAACCCAGAATCTGTGATTTGTAAATAATACATTATGATTTAGTATGCCAGCCAATTGTGGTTTACTCAGTAAATCATGAATAAACAAAATATGCATTAATGTGGAGCATTTGCCCAATCATATATTAATTGTGATCTCATTTCCCTGAGTATCAGTCTTTCTGTAGCCAAGAGGGCATCGTGCTGACATAAAAAGGAATTATTAATAGACTGGAAAACTTGTTCCAGAATTTGTTGTTATTGCTTTTGATCCTGATTTTTGCTGACTGATACATGACTGTCATATCTTGACAACCTAGTATCATATTTCCTTTCTGTGGCAACTTCCTGGCATGTGGATGATGTCCAAGTAGTATAACCATTCCTGAGTATTCTGGTAGCCAAAGTTTACCAGAATGAAGTAGTTGCTGGTTTGCTTTTAACAGGACTCCTCCCCTATGAAGTCATTCATCTAGACCGGGGTCTCCAAACTCGGCTACTTTAAGACTTGTGGACTTCAACTCCCAGAATTCCCCAGCTATCATCTAGCATGGCTGGTTGAGGAATTCTGGGAGATGAAGTCCACAAGTCTTAAAATTGCCAAGTTTGGAGATCATGATTTAGGGCAGCGATGGTGAACCTTTTTGGCACCAAGTGCCCAAATTGGAACGAGTGTGCATGCGTGCAACAGAAAGCCAAAGATCAGCTGGGCGATGCGCATGTGCACACCAGCACCTGGTTTTTGGATTTCTGGCAAGTGCATGCGTGCCGGCCAGCTGTTGTTCATGCATGTTGGAATGCCGGAAACCTGAAGACCAAGTGGCTGGCATCGGTCGGTGCATGTGCACTGGCCAGCTGGTCTTTGGGTTTCTGATGCTCCGGCGTGCACACAGACCAGCTGGCCAGCATGCATGCGGGTGCCAGAAGCCAGAAGAGCAGCTGGTGACAGCATGCGTGCCCACAGAGAGGGCTTTGCGTGAGTTACCATCACGGATTTAGGGTCTGGATTACATTCCTCACTCCCCTTCATTTTACCTTTGAGTGGGTTTTAAGGAAAAAAAGGAAAAAAGAATTTGAGAAAATTTCTACCAAATTCTACCAATGCCACCTTCCACATTTAATAATGTATTATTCACATTGTGAATAATACATTATTAAATGTGCAAGGTAGCAATGGTAGAATTTGTCCATCAGTTTCTCTTTTATTTTATTTTTTTTTAAAAAAAGACCCCAGTATGTTTCCAGCCACACAAACCTCTTTTTCTACAAGTCCTGGAACATCAGTTGACATCATGATTCTGCAATTACGGGATCTTCCAAGAAGTTATGCAGAAAAAGAAGGCCGTGAAAACAAAGACTTCACACACAGACCTTCTCCCTTGTAGGACCATTCCTACATGGATAAGATCAGTTGAAATTGGACAACTGGAAGGAATACAGTATCAATCTAATTTAAACTCAAAGTAGTAATGGCCATAATTTGGGAGAAGCGTACTATCCTAAGGGCAGATAGCTGCACTGTAAGCATATTACAATTAATATGCAATAGTTTTGTGTGGCTTCTTACCTAAGATCCGCGTGACATAAAAAGAAATAGGATGTTAAGATGCTTGAGAATGTTTCAATAGAATGCTTTTCCAAGTAAAGTTTGCATTTGATAAATGTAATCAAATACTTTAAGTTCAGTTGCGTATGGGCCATTTACAAAGGTTTTATAGATAGAGGAGCCTTTACTAGTAACATAATGTCCTTTAAAAATCAAATTGATCTTTGATTGATTAAGAAAATGTTGGGGGTGGGGTGGGGTTTGTGGGGATTTTTCCAGCATAAAAAAGGGATGATTTTTCAAATTACATCCAGTTCCATTAAAAAAAATGCAATTATCGGCAGTGCTTTTAAAAGAAGAACATCCTAACAGGCCAACCTGCCTGGAATGATCTTCCCCCTCATGCTTATTGGTGTAATATGTGGCAGGGGTGGGTTCTAATTTTTTTTACTACCGGTTCTGTGGGCGTGGCTTATTTTGTGGGCATGGCTTGATCATGTGACAATTCTTTTGGATTTAGCAGAGGTACTGGTCTACCAGGCTTTTAACTGCTTGCACCGGTCGCTGTACTGGTCTACTCGTTTTTGCAGGCATTGGTCTACCTATTTAGTTTTGCAGGCACCTGTCTACTCATTTGTTTTCTTTTACCACTGATTAGCTGTAGGGTGGCCCTTTGAAGCCCCAGGGCAAGAGTTTAAACAGGTTTTTCCCCTCTAGCCGATAGCTGGGACTCAGGAGGCAGCAATAGATTGGGGGTGGGGCCAAATAAAAGGTAAGAATAATGCAGGGAGGGGCGGGCGAGGGGGGGGCAGAACCTGTTCGGTGATGTCATATTGTCACCGCTACCGGCTCGACCGAACCGGGAGGAACCCACCACTGATATGTGGTAGCATCATCCTAGAACCGTGATGGCGAACCTATGGCACGGGTGCCACAGGTGGCACGCGGAACCATATTAGTGGGCACGCGAGTGTTGCCCTAGCTCAGCTCCAGCGCACTGGCTAACTGATTTTTAGGCCTTCCGGTCCCCCTGGAAGTCGGGAAACTGGCTGTTTCCAACCTCCGGGAGGATGGGGAAGGCTATTTTTGCCCTCCCCAGGCTCCTAGAAAGCTTCTGGAGCCTGGGGAGGGGGGAAAACGGGCATACCGGGCCCACTGTGCCATCACGTGCCAAAAGCAGGGGGAAGTGGGGGGGCATGCGTGGGAAGGAGGGGCACATTGAATTATGGATGTGGGCACCCGCACCCGCGACCCCCCATGCTCCCCCTGCTTTTGGCACGCGACGGCAAAAAGGTTAGCCATCACTGTCCTAGAACAATCATTGAATCCGTTCATATCAAACGAGCTTATCTATCGTTACTTGAGTGAACTGGTAAAACCATTCCCATTTCCACTTTTCCATCAAAATTCCCCCAAAACTGAGTAACATCTTGCTCCATACCACACTACCTGCATTTGTGGGTACCACACCTGTATTGGTGAACCTCGTGGAAGACTCTTGTGTGAAAGTGGATGGGTTGGTCAAGAGATCGTGAATTAGTAGCTTTGCCTCCTCGCTTGTGGCAGGAGGAGAGGAAGGGAGAGGAAGGCAATCCTTTATTCTTCTATATGTGAGTTTTCAATTACACAATTAAATGCACAATTAGGTATAATTACTAGTGCTCAGGAACCGCAACTATTCGTAACAGGCATGTAATCTACTGCAGTCACTGTTTATACTGCCTAGCCCCGCTCCCTAATAATTATGGAATGCTTCCACATTTGCACTGTTGCTATGGAAATCATGTTTGGAGCTGACAAACGGCATTTGGGTTGGAAAAGTTGTGGCATTTCTTTCTTTGCTGGGTACCAGAGTTTTGCAATCCTGAAAAGAGCTGCCTCAGCTATTTCAACTGAAGGTCTTAAGTTCATCCATAACCAGTGGTGGGTTTCCATTGGTTCGCTCCAGTTCCGGTGAACCGGTAGCGGCGGGGGCAGGAGGCTCCGCCCACCTGCCCAAACATCATCAAAAATGTTCTGCGCATGCGCAGAAGCGCTGCGTGCTACCGATAGCAAACCAGGATTTGAATCCCACTACTGCCCATAACGCGCTACGTTATGGCTTGCTTAAGCATGGTTTATTGAGGACAGCCACAATCCGCAGGACTCGCATAGCAGTCCAAGGCTGACATAAGCAAGCTTTGGGTGATGGAGAGCAGAAGATTCTTCGAGGAGGGTCAGGAGGATAATGGGTAAAGTGATAGATAATGGCTGGGACTGGCCTGTGTGGGCAAGATCATGATTTTCTGGTTTCAGGAGGGCGTTTTTTAGAGTTTTGTTTTGACTGTGCCAACTCTGTTCTGGTGTTGACTATAGAGCAGTTACACTGAACTGGCTCAATCTGATTGGAAATAATCCCATTTACTTTCAGATCATTGTGGTCGGACAAAGCTGTATGCTTGCAAAAAGAAAAAGAAAAAAAATCAAAAATGGACTTGAAGGCCACTTGGCCATGGGTCCTCAATTTGCCTCCCCCGTATGACGCTATGAACAATGGTTTATAGACCTTAATGTCTAACGTTTAGATATATTTACTCATGTAGTATGGCTGTAGTACTATCAGTTATCCTCATTATCTTCTTTACTCCTCCCTCTTATTGGTGTGGTGGTGGTGGTGGTGATGATGGTGATGATGATGGTCCTGTTGCTTTGTGTGTATACTGAGAGCTACTGCACCGGAGACAAATTCTTTGTGTGTCTAATCACACTTTGCCAAATAAAATCATCTCCTCTTTCTCCTCTCCTCCTTCCCTTCCCTTCCATTTCCTCTCCTTCCCTCTCCTTCTCTCCTCCTTCCCTTTCCTTTCCTCCCCTCTTCTCCCCTCTCCTCCTTCTCCTCCTTCCCTTCCATTTCCTCTCCTTCCCTTTCCTTCTCCTCTCCTCCTTCCCTTTCCTCTCCTCCCCTCTCCTTCTCCTCTCCTCCTTCCCTTTCCTTTCCTCCCCTCTTCTCCTCTCTCCTCCTTCTCCTCCTTCCCTTCCCTTTCCTCTCCTCTCCTCCCCTCGCTTCCCTTCCCTTTCCTCTCCTCTTCCCCTTCCCCTCTACAGTCCTCCTATCCTATCCTATCCTATCCTATCCTATCCTATCCTATCCTATC
>WNWU01000079.1:455416-478851 GCA_012654045.1 Ptyas mucosa
TCCTATCCTATCCTATCCTATCCTATCCTATCCTATCCTATCCTATCCTATCCATTGTGTTCATAGAATATGTTAGCCAAAACCAAACAAAACCACATTACGACTGAGCTCATTAATAGAGCTAGAGCAATGAGTAGAATATACAAGTCACTCCCCGCTGAAGATAAAGACGGCAGGTTACCGGTAACTAGGGATCCAGGCTATGCTGCCCCAAATCTCCTTCTCTTCTCAGAATCTTGCTGTCGCTTCCTAAAGTTTGTTTGTTTAGGTAAGAGCTTCACTAAGTCTAATGAGAGGACTGGTCCCAAGAATGATTACTTTCTTAAAAAAAAGACCCTCAAGGTCACTAGTGAGCTGAGCTGTCCGTAATAATCATTCCAATTTAAAAAAAAACAGCAGTGAATCCCATTCACTGAAAAAGTTAATTACGAACTGTTTTAATGCAAAGTACCAAGTTCTAGAAGAATATATAAAGCAGCTGAAATCTCATAATTATGACATAATCGGTTGTCAAGAGAAAAAAGGGCATTAAAACAGATCTCAAAAGCTTAAGACTTTTTATTTTCTTTTAAGTTATACTATCAAAGGCAGGGGGAAAAATCGCCTTATATTGCCTCTGGCTGTTGTGTGAACCAAACCCTTTGTGAAACCAGAATGAACAAATCATAATTTAAGAAAAGATTTGATATATTGGAAATAATAAATAGCTATTCCTCCTGGCAATTTTTTTTTTTTTACTAGAGTAAAATAAAGCCAAAAGGCTAGTGGGTTGATACATATGTTTTTGGGAAAGGAGTTCAAAAATGTCTTTGCAAGAACAGAAGTGATTTGATGGGCTGAAAAATATATTGAAAGGGAAATAAGAAAATACAGAAAAGAAAAAGGAAATGTTGATCCTTCTCAAAGCCTTCCCATTTTAAAAAAAAAGTGACAAAGGATCATTGGTGCAATTATAAGGTTCTGCTTCTTCTAATTTGTTGCATCTCAACCATACTTTTCAGTTCATCAACCCTTCATGAAGATTCAGATTGTTCATCGACTGTTGTGACCTAGGCCCAAGTAGTTATTATCAGACACAATCAGTCCCAAACAAACATATTTTATTAGAACAGCTGAGAATTACTTCATTCTCAGCTTAGTCCAAATTAATTCCAAAACAAATCCTTCATAAACAGTCCTTCGGCCTTATCACAAACCTTTGTCTTCTTTGGCACCCTGCCAAAGGCTTTTCTTGGCAAAACCCCATAAAGTTCAGAAGCAAGAGACCCCGACAAGAAACAAATGTAGCAATGATGCTTTCCTACAAAGATCCCAAGAGCCATTGCTGGTCTTTTAAGCCTTCTGGGAGGGACCAATCATCTCCTGGCCTTACTCCCGAGTCGTCCTTTTTGCTTTAGCTGCTCTTGCCTTCTGGCAGCTCTTCGCATGCGTGCACTAGGAACAGGCTCCTCCTGTTCCTCTGCCTCTCTGCTATCCGCCTCTGGAGGCTCCAGACTCCGTGCATCGCTTCCAGATGGCCCTGGCCCCATCTCTGCCTCCGACGCAGAGCCCTCGTCTGGGCCTTCCCCTGACTCCAGGACTGGCCCATGTTCTTCCTCAGCCTCCTCACTGTCCGATTCTGCTGCCAGCTCCACAGGCTGCTGGTGGACCACAACATCGACCTCCAAACATGTGGAAATAATTTAATAAGTACCAAATTTAATTAATAGTACCACAAATAATAATGAATAGATACAACTCAAGGCTGTTCTTGCTACTGACCATCCAACTTGGGTAACACTGTCTCACCACTAACTTCCTCCCCTTCAGGACCAAGGACTAGCATGGAGCTCTACAGAGACCTGGAAAGATTAATTGATCCCCAATCAACCTTCCATCATTTATCAATCACTTGTTGACTCCCTGACATTTACTGACCCCCCTTTTGACCGTAGGCCATTTATCGATCCCTTGGATAATCGCATTGATCCTTGGGGTCAATATTGATCTCATGGCAAACACTGCTCCCAGTGGTAACCTAGCACCTATTAAGTTAATCCCAAAGAAATGTAGCTTCTTGCAATTTTATTAATGTTACGTTAAACTAGGCAACAGGATGTCAACCCAGCCCTGCGCCCTTAAATAAATAAATAAATAAATAAATAAATAAATAAATGGGATTTTGTATTTAGTAGTTGACCCAAAATTTATATCTAGAGTAGCGGCCAAAATTGTGGAAACCTTTAGGGAAAAGTATATTTTCTAAAACTAGCTAATAACACCACTTTTGTTTGGAGTAGTATTGTAAAATTATATATCAATGGAAAATTGATGGAATTTGGAATGGAAAATGGAAAATTGAATCAAGGATGTAATGCAATAACTTTTATGAAGGATTTGTTATTAGAATAGCAGTTACAATATAAAGAAGAAAAGTGAAACGTAGAAAAAACGAGGTATACAAAAATTATCACCATGTCATGTAACATTTAGCATGAACATTTAGCATGAACATCTTCCCATGGAGTGAACCAAGTCTTTTAATTCTGCAGCTGTTATAATGCAAAACCAAGATTGAATGATTGCTTCTATTAACTGGGTTTTACTGCTGGGTGGCTTCTGATTAACAAGTTTCTTTAGTTGGCTCCATAGATTTTCAATTGGGTTAAGGTCTGGGCAGTGGTGGGATTCAAGTAATTTAACAACCGGTTCTCTGCCCTAATGATTTCTTCCAACAACCAGTTCACTAAACTGCTCAGAAAGTTAACAACCAGTTCTCCCGAAGTGGTGCGAACTGGCTGAATCCCATCACTGGGTCTGGGCTATTCCCAGGCCATTCCAGCAGTGGAATATGATTATCTTGACAACCCCCACCCCCCCAAGTGGTGTTATTAGCCATCAAACCTCAAAAATACACTTTTCCCCAAAGGTTTCCACAATTTTGGCCACTACTGTATAGGTGAGAGTTATTTGAAATAACAGAAATTTGTGGTCACTTGCTTTTTATGAGAAGGTTGAAGTTTGACTCTGACATTTAAACATGCAATTCCATTCCTGTGAGTTTAAAAGCCAAGGGTCTGACCCTTTAGCGTAGAGGGCTTTATATCCTTTTTAAAGTCCAAATTGTAAGGGCAGTTGTGTTTCATGTCTCTTCTTTGTATGCATCCGTGGTTTTTTGGTACGTAACTTAAGCTACCTAAAGAATGAGGTGGCGCTGAGTCATCTCTATAAATGGCTGTCATTCTTGTATGGGAGAGAGCAAGAACAAGTCAAAGACACTACTAAAAGGAAGATTTTCTAACTAAGCCTTTTGGAGTAGAGATTGTGGTTTACAGCAAGCGATTCTTATGATGCCTCACTATTTTTCCTTAAGCAAAATTTAGTTATACGAATAAAATCTTTGTGATACATTTGTATTTTTGGAAAGATGGCATTCTGACTTTGGAGAGAGAGAACAGATTTT
Organism: Ptyas mucosa; assembly: GCA_012654045.1. NCBI lineage: Eukaryota > Metazoa > Chordata > Lepidosauria > Squamata > Colubridae > Ptyas > Ptyas mucosa. Next base: position 458,859 of record WNWU01000079.1, read on the forward strand.
TGTGAGATTTGATAATCGCATAATAAAATAGAATAGAATAACAGAGTTGGAAGGGATCTTGGAGATCTTCTAGTCCAACCCCCTGCTTAGGTAGGAAACCCTACACCACTTCAGATAAATGGTTATCCAACATCTTCTTAAAAACTTCCAGTGTTGGAGCATTCACAACTTCTGGAAGCAAGTTGTTCCACTGATCAATTGTTCTCACTGTCAGGAAATTTCTCCTTAGTTCTAAATTGCTTCTCTCCTTGATTAGTTTCCACCCATTGCTTCTTGTCCTGCCCTCAGGAGCTTTGAGGGAGTCAGAATAGCTTGACTCCCTCTTCTTTGTGGCAGCCCCTGAGATATTAGAACACTGTTATCATGTCTCCCGTAGTCCTTCTTTTCATTAAACTAGACATACCCAGTTCCTGCAACCGTTCTTTATATGTTTTAGCCCCCAGTCCCCTAATCATCTTGGTTGCTCTTCTCTACACTCTTTCTAGAGTCTCAACATCTTTTTTACATCATGGCAACCAAAACTGAATGCCGTATTCCAAGTGTGGCCTTACCAATATTTTCCCTTTTTTCCATCTTCTTCACTAACCCCCTTTATTGGTATCATTATTATGATTATTATTACTCTGTTGCCTTGCATGTATATTAAGAGCTTTGGCACCGGAGACAAATTTCTTGTGTGTCTAATCACACTTGGTCAAATAAAGTACTCAGTTTGGTCCCCATTCCATTTTAATTTAGGAAGGAGGAAGTCAAGGAACGCAGTCTTGGGCATCCCGGTTTCGATGTTGCCGATTTGTCGTGATCATAAAGAGCAGCTAATTCTTTGAAGGGTTGTGTAACCGAAGTCACTATATTTATACTTTGCCTTTTTTGCAACCAGGCAAGTTGACCAACATGGCATGAAATGAGGAACCTCTCTTCATTCTATTCTCTGAATAATAGCCTTGCAATAACCAAAAAAATCTTGGCTTAGCCTAGGTTCAATCACAATTTTAAAACAGCCTGATTGGTCTGGTGCACACATAGCCATGAAGCCAAAAGTGCCAGAAGAACACTCAAGGCGTTGCAATAATTCTCTTTAAACACTCCAACTGTATCCAAGAGCTTTCACAGAAACATTAAAAGCAGAGCTAGACTGGATAAGTTGCTGTTATTGCAGATATATTGTCTTCTATAGGGCCTAAGAATCTAATTATAGATGTGTTTGTTCCAAGATTGAAATCTTGAGTTTTTTCCCCCTTCCCATCCTTCATCATAATGGATTGTTTGGTGCAATCTATTTTTTTCTGTACTGATTTAACAGTCTTGCTGGTTCCAGAATGCTGGTCCCAGTCTTGCTGGTCAGAACTTGCCAACTTCAGTATGTGGCCCCCACCTAATATGTGGCTCCCACCACAGAGATTGGCCAGAGTTATCCAGTAGCAGGGGTGAAATCCAGCAAGTTCTGACAGGTTCTGGAGAACTGGTAGCAGAAATTTTCAGTAGTTTGGAGAACCGGCAAATACCACCTCTGGCTGGCCCCAGAGTGGGGAGGGAATGGGGATTTTGCAGTATCCTTCACCTGGAGTGGGGTGGGAATGGAGATTTTGCAGTATCCTTCCTCTGCCACGCCCACCAAGCCACGCCCACAGAACCAGTAGTAAAAAAATTTGAATTCCACCATTGTCCAGTAGCACTATATTTGAATTGGGCTTAAACCTGCAGCTTCAGCCTCTGAAATATGGAATAGAGACCTTGAAGTGAGTACCACCATAGAGCAATCTGGTTGCAGTCTCCCTGGCTGTGTGTACACAATACTCAAGTTGATTCCTGCATTAATCTATTTTTTTAAAACCTAAACTAACCCAATGACTTGGGTTAACACAACACATTAGCCATACACATTGTAATTAAAGTTACAATTGTAATAACCTGTGTCCCTATTTTGGACTTTTTTACTGACAGATTGTCTGAACACACTATGCCCATTCTCAAAGAGGGTGAAATATTCTATGCCCAAAAGTTTGGGTTAATTGAATAAAACAAAGGTCTCCAAACTTGGCAACTGGTGGACATCAAGTCCCAGAATTCCCCAGCCAGCATGGGTCTTGCCAAGTTGCCAAATTTGGAGACCCCTTGGAATAAACCATGGTCAAACTACATTGTGCAAACACGCCCATTGTATTGCATGATCCCAGGCCACTGAATTAATTGAGCCCAGTTAACCTTCCCTTCATCCACCTTGCGTTTTATAATTTGCAATTGATGAGATTCTGTATTCCCCACATCGGCCTGGGCCAGGGGTCAGCAACCCGTGGCTCTGGGGCCGCATGTGGCTCTTTCATCCCTCTGCTGCGGCTCCCTGTTGCTGGTCGGCTCCACAATTGATAGGCCTTTCGGTTAAGACAGGTAGAGGAAAAAGGATGCCACGCTAGGAGGAGACTATGGTGGGGGAACCGGACTTCCGGTCAGCAGAGGAAAAAGGACGCCGTGCTAGGAGGAGACTATGATGGGGGAACTTGACTTCCGGTTGGCTCCAGAATTGAATGGGGGCTTCCGGTTAGGACCTTTGTGGCTCTTTGAGTGTTTAAGGTTGCCGACCGCTGGCCTGGGCCAAAGCTCCAAACTGGCTGCTTCCAGAAGAAGACAGTTGCATCTTGGTGTTCGTACTCCGCTTTTTGCCTCCATTTGCTTTGTATTGGGAGCGATTGAATAAAATACAATGAAATAGATTTTTGGAAGCAGACAGAGTCCAGGATGCAAAACAGCTTTGTATCTCTGGATAGATTACTGGGGAGCTATCTAGAGTCAAAAAGGAAGCGCCGTTGCTTTTCCATAGCTTGATGGGCAGCCATTCTGTTGTTATGAGGGCAATATTACCATTCCTGCACAAATATCTTCACCTGCAATTTAAGGGAAACCTAATTGACAGCAATTTAACTGCTGTTACTAAAGAAAGCGATAATCAGGACAGACAGTCATCTTCATTTAAAGCCAATTAAGCTATCAGCTTGTGCCTTCCCATCAAGATACACAGTAGCCTGGTAGTGGCGATGCCAAATGTGCAGGCAGAATGCTTTCTAGCAGAAGATTGTTATGCGTAATCACAAAATTAACAGGTGCTCATCTGCAGCAATTTGTTTTGCAATCAAGCTTGCAATTATTATTTTTTTCCCCCAGAACTCTTAAAGGGTTCTAGGCTAGTTATCTGTTAGCCGGTTTGGATGTTGGCTTTGTTCCCTTCGGAGGTGATAGGAGCTGAAGTCCGCCTTGGAGGCACCTGGTTGGAGCAAGCTCTTTTTTTAAAAAATTTGATTTATATGCCGCCCTTCTCCGGAGTCTCAGTGCGGCTTACAATGCATTAAGCAATAGCCTTCATACTTTTGTATATTTATACAAAGTCAGCTTATTGCCCCCACAAACCGGGTCCTCAATTTACCTACCTTAGAAAGGATGGAAGGCTGAGTCAACCTTGAGCCTGGTGGGATTTGAACTTGCAGTAATTGCAGGCAGCTGGTGTTAATAACAGTGTGCTTTAGTCCACTGTACTAGTAAGGCTCTTGTTGAACTTCTCCAATGGCATAGATCTGAAGAGAGATTCAAGGCGTTATCAGATATATAAATGGTATCTCACTCTGTTCTTGCCTTGCAGCCTTATCTCTAATTGAGGATTCACAGTCCTCTTCCCTCCCTCCCTCCCTCCCTCCCTTGTAGATACGTTTCCCAAAACTCCTAGAAAATTGGTGGTTAATACTACTCCCACAAATAAGAGGGCTCAAGAACCCAAGATTACACGTGGACTTTCTGGGATGGTACCAGAAGTTTCACTGGTTCAGAAACGGTACTTCTGGTGCAGCTTAATTAAATGAGATCTCCACTGAGCCCAAGGCATATAGCAAATGAAATCACAGAGTTCAAGGATAATGGCCCATTGGGATGCAATTAATCTCAAGGTTGTTTTGGTGCTGAGCTCTAGTAGTCACATGGGAGATAAAGGGATGTAATGTTGCACAAAGGGTTAGTTAAATATAGAGTAGCCAGATGAAGTGTCTCCAAGGTCTTGATGGTTAGTGGCTTTCCAGGATCTTGGGTGATTTTTCAATATCTACCTAAAGATACAGTATTAGGGATCGGATTTAATACTTTCTTCCTGCAAAGCTGGTTCTTTAAGACTTCTGTGAAGCCACCAAGTCAATGAAGACAGACTTAAGGCTTAAGAACAATTCAAGTACCATATGAACCTTTCTGAGTCGGTGCTCTTCATGTGATAACAACATCCATCATCCCCCAGCAATAACAGCAAAAGCAGTTCTTCAATCGTCCCTAAGGCAGGAGGATGCTTTAAACTAGGAATTCAGCAAGCAAGCCATAAACCATAATAATTAGTTTTGCATTTTATATTGAACCAAAATCAAGAGAAACTCTATTACACATTAAACAGACTGGTGGGTTAGATGGGAGATCCTTCAAGGAGACAAAGTGTCTTGTTAGAGAAAGGGAATCTTTAGATCCAGCTCACCAAAAATAGCACCTTAGAAACATTGCCTTGTTCTGATAGTATATCAGAGCTGTGGTGGCGCAGTGGCTAGAGTGCAGTACTGCAGGCTACTTCTGCTGCCTGCCGGCTGACTGCAATTTGGCAGTTCGAATCTCACCAGGCTCAAGGTTGACTCAGCCTTCCATCCTTCCAAGGTCAGTAAAATGAGAACCCAGATTGTTGGGGGCCATAGGCTGACTCTGTAAACCGCTTAGAGAGGGCTGTAAAGCACTGTGAAGTGGTGTATAAGTCTAAATGCTATTGCTATATCTCACAGGTGTCAGCCTTTCATAAAGAGGAGGAGATGAGGCTTGAACTTTTACCTACTTATTCTTTTTGTAGATAGTGTTGCTTGGAGATGGGATGGGAGGGGGGAATTCCTGGGGTTGGAGGCAGGAGCTGAGAAGATTGAGCTGGAAGATGGCCAATAAGAAGTTGAGGTTTGGGGGAACGGAAGGGGAAGGTTTTGGGGTCAGAGGGTTAGTATTGGCTACGACGAAGTTGGGACCAGATCTGTCGTTCTCAATAAATGAGATATTTCAGCAAAGACTAATTGCTTGGGAGTGCAATTTATTTGAGATGACATCGGAACCTGACAACAGGATTGTATTTATATATGCAACTGCCAGTTTTCAAGCAATGAGAAATCAAGTTACGCAGTTGCCTGTACTCTCTGTTGCAGAGTTGACAAGGAAGCCAACTGTTATCTGGAGTTGCTAATATTTTATTACTTTCTGAATCTCACATTTCCTTTTTAATTTATTTATTAAATTTATTGGCCACCCATCTTACCATAGAGTATCTGTCGGTAGCTTACAGTACAATATTAAAAAGTTAAAAGTATACAATACTGTAAACAATACTATAAAATACCAATACTCAATCCTAATTAAAAGATGGGGAGGGCCGGAGTAGGATGAGAAGGGGAGGTGAGATCTGTTATTGACCTATCAACCATCACCAATGTGAAATTTCCCCATTGAAGCTCCAGGCCAATTGGCAGAGCCACGTTTTTACGAAAGGTCAGGAGAGTGGGAGCTGACCTCACTCCAGGGTGCAAGATGTTCCAAAGGCAGGGATGGGCTGCTGGGGGTTCTCAGGGGTTCAGGAGAACCTCTAGCTAAGATTCTGTGCAGTTCGGAGAACCCCCAAATCCCACTCCTGGCTGGCCCCGCCCCACCCCGCCCTGCCCCTCCCAGGAGTCCCCACATGACCTGTTTTGGATGCAGGTAAGTGCAGGACATATGCGGAGGCTCGGGGAGGTTGAAAAACGGGCCTATTGGAAGTTCTGGGAGTTCATTTCCGGCCTCTAGAGGGCCTCCGGAGCCTGGGGAGACCATTTTCGCCCTCCCGGAGGCTCGAGGAAAACCTCCGGAGCCTGGGGAGGCCAGAAACGACCCCCCCCCATCATGGTGCAGGAGGCTGACTAGGCCACGCCCACCATGGCCACACCCACCCAGCAACCAGGCAGAGAACTCCTTGCTAAATTTTTTGGAGCCCACCCCTGTCCAAAGGGTAGGCGCAACGGCAGAGAAGGCTCTTCTGGACCCTGCCAGCTGGAATACCCTAACCGATGGAGCCCTCAGCATGCTTCTTATGTCGGCACGAGTGGGGGTGGCCCAATCTCAGTTGGATGAGACTTGTACCCAGTCTGCTACATATCTCACAACTCTTTGAATACTGCGTGTAATAATGATTATTTTCTGTTACTGTAAGCAGAAACAGGTCCTGGCTTGGAACTGGCATAGCCTTTCATTATCATGATTAATCTGACTATGCTCACTATTCTGCCTTCTTCAGATGTGCTGAAACTGCAGTTTACCAGATGTGTTGGATGCTAACTCTCACTAGGCCCAATCCCCACAGAGCCGCCTAACGATGGGAGCTCTACTCCAAGAGCAACAGTTGTGGAAAGCTATACTGTGGCAGACCATTTTAATGGTGTCAGAGATTAATTGCCAGCTTTTTTTTTTTAACCCCAGGCCCCAGAGGTGGACTACATGATTCATGGCTGATCTCATCGCAGGGAAATGGAAGGTCCACCAAGGAAACACACTGACTCTTAACTTCAAAGGACTCGGTGGCCTTTGTTCAGTAGGGCTGTTAAGAACCCAATTAGCCTAATCTAGAAGGCTAAGTCACCTGCAAAAATGATTTATGAGGGTTGTCAGACTTAAAGTATGGAGGGGAAGGAAGGAAGTGTGGAGACAGGATCCCCGCTGACAGGTGTGGTTAATTTCAGAGGCTTGCAGTGAAATGTTGGCCTGGATTCAAGGATTCGGCCTCGTTTTCAATTTCTAATGAAAGCTTTGGAGAGAACTAGTCACCTCGCGGATTGACTACTGCAATGCTCTCTCCATGGGGCTGCCCTTGAGGACCACTTGGAGGCTTCAGCTGGTGCAAAATGCAGCCGCGCGGGTTGTGATGGGAGAATCCCGATACTCCCATGTTACACCCTTCCTGCGCGGTTTGCATTGGCTACCGGTTGCCCTCCGGGTGAGATTCAAGGTGCTGGTGATGACCTATAAAGCCCTACATGGCTTAGGACCAGGATATTTGGCGGACCACTTACAACCAGCAACGATATCCCATCGCCCGGTTCGCGCCCATAGAGAGGGCCTACTCAGGGTGCTGTCGGCTAGAGAGTGGCGGCTGGCGGCCCCCAGGGTAGAGCCTTCTCGCTGGGTGTGCCCACCCTCTGGAATCAACTCCCCTTGGAGCTCCGATTAGCGCCCGACCTTCGCACCTTCCGCCGTGAATTAAAAACTTGGCTTTTTAAATCCCTCGACTTGGACTGATGATGGGGTTTTAAGGGTTAATTTTAAATTTTTTAGATTTTAGTCTTATTTATATTGTGGCTTGTGTTTTATTGTTGTGAGCCGCCCTGAGTCCATTGTGAGATAGGGCGGCATATAAACCGAATAAAATAAATAAATAAATAAATACATAAATAAATAAATACATCTCTCTCTCTCTCTCTCTCTCTCTCTCACACACACACACACACACACACACACACACACATGAAATAATCTAGGGAAATCCCTCTTTTGTCAAGATATTCTTTCTCTGATGTTCAACTTGAGGTTTATTTCCAGGGGTGGGCTTCAAAAATTTTAGCAAGGGGTTCTCTGCTCGGTTGTTGGGTGGGCATGGCCATGCTGGGCGTGGCGATGTCGGCCTCCTGCACCATGGTGGGGTGTGTGTTTTTGCCCTCCCTGGGCTCTGCAGGCTTTCCTCAAGCCTCTGGGAGGGCGAAAATGGCCTCCCCAGGCTCCAGAGGCCCTCTGGAGGCCGGAAACAGGGCCATTTTCAGCCTTACCGAACTTCCAGTAGGCCCATTTTTCGCCCACCCTGAACCTCTGCGTGTGTCCTGCATTTACCTGCATCCAAAACAGGCCACATGGGGAACTCCTGGGAGGGGTGGGGTGGAGTGGACGGGGCCAGCCAGAAATGGGATTTGGGGGTTCTCCGAACTGCACAGAGTCTTAGCTAGAGGTTCTACCGAACCCCTGCGAACCCCCAGCAGCCCACCCCTGTTTTGTTTTTTTTTTAAATTTGATTTATATGCCGCCCTTCTCCGAAGACTCAGGGCGGCTTACAATGCGCTAAGCAATAGCTTTCATACTTTTGTATATTTATACAAAGTCATCTTATTGCCCCCACAAACTGGGTCCTCAATTTACCCACCTTAGAAAGGATGGAAGGCTGAGTCAACCTTGAGCCTGGTGAGATTCGAACCTGCAATAATTGCAGGCAGCTGGTGTTAATAACAGGGTGCTTTAGACCACTGTACTATCCAAGGCTCATCTTGGAGCTATCCACTGTACTATCCAAGGCTCATCTATTTCTGTCCCATCTGAATTCTGACATAAACCCGCAACCTTAGGAAATACTGCTTTATGGATGGTACTGCTGGCCCAAGCTTCACCTTGAAAATCTCAGAAGCTTACTTTCTCTGTGAAAGTGGTTTTGTTTGGCTATAAACTTATTTTCAGGATACTTGAGGATTTCTTTTCAAATTTTTCCAGTTTTTGAACTGGCTTGATCGTTGCTGGGCGTGGCAGAGGGTGTGAATAGCGGTCAGACTGATTTGTCTTATAGTTTCTGGCTGCTTACCCTCCTCAGTTGGAGAACATCTGTGAAAAGAATCCCCTTAGGTTCAGATTTTAAAATGCGTGAAGCAGAGCACTCAATAGATCAGGGGTTCCCAAACTTGGCAGCTTTAAGACTTGTGGACTTCGACTCCCAGAATTCTCCAGCCAGCTTGTCGAAGTCCACAAGTCTTAAAGCTGCCAAGTTTGGGAACCCCTGCAATAGATGATTGTTTGGTTAAAGATATTCATGCACGTCCTTTCATCGCTTTGTGTAAGCGCAGGAAGGATGTGCTCCACTGATGAGAATTTTACTTAATTTATCCTGATGGGAAGGTTGTCGGTGAAGTCCATCTAGACCAGGAGTGTCAAACTCGATTTAATTGAGGACCGCATCAGGGTTGTGTTTGACCTCGGGGGTGGCTGGGCTGGGGCGGGCATGGCCAGGGTGGACATGGCCAGCTTGATGTCACTTGTGTCAGGGGCACTTGTGGTGGTCTGAGTGCTCTGCCAGTGAAAATGGGCTTTCGAGCTCCGTTTTCAGCAACCCTCTGCCAGCGAAAACGGAGCTTGGGAGTGCAGCCTGTGGCTCTCATGAGCTCCGTTTTCAGCTGCGACGGCCTTCTGCAACCCTCTGTCAGCAAAAACGGAGCTTGGGAGTGCAGCCTGCGGCTCTCATGAGCTCCGTTTTCAGCTGCGACGGCCTCCTGCAACCCTCTGCCAGTGAAAACGGAGCTTGAGAGTGCTGCCCACAGCTGTCACATGTTCCATTTTCGGCTGCGACGGCCTCCCGCAACCCTCTGCCAGCAAAAATGGAGCTTGGGAGTGCTGCCCACGGCTCTCACGAAGTCAGTTTTTGGCTGCAGCAGCCTCCTGCAACCGTCTGCCAGTGAAAATGGAGCTCCAGAGGGCTACACGCAGCCCTCCCGAGCTCTGTTTTTGCTGGCAGAGGCACAGCAGGCCAGTCCTTTGCTGTTTCCAGGGCGCCCCCATGGGCCAGATCTAAGCACCCTATGGGCCACTCACCTGAGGAGTGCTCCAAGTTCCTGTAGGTGACCCTGAGGACACAGATAAACCTCCAAGTGTTTCAAGGACTCTCAAAAAGGATGTAAATGTCCAGCTGTGTACAAGGGATATAAATCCTTCTGTTCTCCACTCTCCTGTCAGAGCTGAAGAAGCTTCTTGGATGAGAAGCGAAATGTCTTCAAAAGAAAAACCCAAGAAAGTCCAGTTGCCTCCTGACAAAAGCACCTTCGGGACAACCATGACATGGATGACTAAGAATCTTTTACAGACTCTTGGATTCAAAGGAACAAGCTCCTGGGGACATACCCAGGTTTACCACTTTGGGGACAACTATCTTCTTTTCCTCCTCTTGGCAATTGAAGCATCGGCCCATTTGTGCTCATTTCCACCGGTGCCATTTGCCAGAGCGAACACCCTTTTCTTTGCCTTGCGATGGATCCCCCATAAATCCCCCCCCCCCCCTTTGGAATATATTTCTTTGACAGCAGCCAATGAATCACGCCAACATCTCTGTTGGTTGTGACTAATAGCCCATAGGGTTTCTTATTAATTCTGTGGTAGACTTTGCTGGTTTCTTATTCTGTGTAACGCTGTGCAATGAAGAATTCTTTGTCTGCCTTTATGGTCTCTTGTAGGTTGCAGCCCTGGAGAGACAGATATTTGACTTCTTGGGTTATCAATGGTTGCCGATCCTGGCCAATTTTTTACACATTATGGCCGTCATCCTGGGTATTTTTGGCACCCTTCAGTACAGATCCAGATACCTCATGCTGGTAAGTATAACATCTTACTCTCTGGGGTTTTTTTGCTTCTTTTTTCAAAATAGTGAAATATGTTGGTTGTTGCTTGGTGTAAATCAGGGCGTGTCAATTTTTTTCAGCTTTCCACTTCCAAACATTGAGGGTTCTTAAAAGTTGTGACGTGCCTTGGAGATTGTAAAGATATTTTGGTTACTTTAATATAATTTAGATGTGCCTGGTAAGTAACTACTGTGTTTCCCCGAAAATAAGACCTCCCCGGATAATAAGTCCTCCCCCGAAAATAAACCCTTCCCCAAAAATAATCCCTCCCCAAAAATATTTAACCGCACGTGCAGCTGGTCCCCGCCATTTCCTCTGGTTAGGGTTAGGGAGACAGGGTTGGAAATCAGATAAGATGGCAAGTGGAGCCCCGTCTTGCTCCACATGGCCCAAAATAATAAGACCTCCTCCCCGAAAATAAGGTCAAGTGCTTATTTCGGGGTTCAAAAAAATATAAGACAGGGTCTTATTTTGGGGAAACACAGTATATAAATATCATAACTTTTTAACATTTTATTTCTTTCGTTTACTGTTGTATGTATGCTGCCAGTTTCTTAGCACCATGAATGCATAAAATTAGACTTCCAATCAGATACGTTTCAATCAAAATTAAAACAATTAAAGCTCCCTTTTTATGACTCTGCAATCAGTGGCTCAGTGATTAAAAATGCTAAGTTGGAGAGCTGACAGCCTGGGTTTGGGACCCGAACTCCGTGCATTGGGCGAGCTCCCATTACTTGCCCCAGCTCCCACACATCTAGCGGTTGGAAAGCATGCAAATGCAAGGTGATTAATAGGTACCACTTTGGTGGGAAGGTAACAGCATTCCATGTGCCTTTGCCATATAGCCATGTTGGCCACATGACCACGGAAATTGTCTTCAGACAACCCTGGCTCCCTCGGCCAAAAAATGGAAATGAGCACCGTACCCTAGAGTTGGGCATAATTGATAGGGAAACTTTTACCTTTACCTGTAGCTCGTATTCAGAGTAGAGTTGGGGCAATTGGATGGAGCTGAGCATTTACTGGCCGGATGCCCTTCCTGATGCCTATCCAGAGTTCGCAGCAGATGTTTTTTCTTTGTGTTCTAGGAGAGAAACATCAGCAGCTACGTAGGATTGAACTCTCAACCTTCCAAGTGGGAGGCAAGCATCATCACCACTAGGCCACAACGCCACTCTAATCAAAAATAAAATAATTGACATTAAAAACCCGGATAGACAACCTGGATAAACGGTGTTTTTAGAGCCCTCTCAAGAGAACAGTCAAGAGATGATTTGATGACTAGTTATAATACTAGTTGTAAAAAAAAATTAGGTATTAAGTAGGAACCTAACATGGACTAGTAGTATAAATAGCCATAAATAGCCGTAGAGTGCAGAATGACTGGGAATATTGCAATATTGTGTTGATAGTAAAGCTGCCCAGAGTTGCCTTGTGGCGAGATGGGCAGCAAATAAATTTAATAAATAAATAGAATAATAAAGCAAATCACGGCTTAGCCTAATGCCCAAACCCACTCTGATTTTGGAAGTTAGAGGTTTTAATGATTAAAAAGGTCCACTTGTTTTAGGAATCTTCGTTCAGATTCTTAAGTTTAAATCTTCAATGTGTGTTGTGTTTCTGCAGCTGGATATATTTAGGGTAAGGACGATGGGGAACAAGCATATATCTCCAATTGTTTCAATAGGTTTTTTTCCCCCATTGTACGTCTTCAACCTGCCTCTTTCTCTCCCTCACTAGTATGCTGTGTGGCTCATTGTCTGGGTTGGCTGGAATGCATTCATCATCTGTTTCTACCTGGAAGTCGGACACCTTTCACAGGTAATTACCTCTCTAATCACACCCAGAACTTGCCCTTCTCGAGCCATCGGTCCACCCAACAGCTTTCCATCCATCACCTTTCCGGCAGCAATTGCTCCTTGGGATAGAGATTAAGAATTCAGGAGAAGATCGCAGGTTGTAAATGCTTCCATGTTCCTTTCAAATTAACTCTAACCTAATCCGCCCCCCCACCCCCACCCCCCATCCCCGGCAACTTCTTCCAGTGCTGACATTGCAGATCCAATTTGGCACGATACTGGGAGACCCCTGGGAGTCTTGCTGTGTTGCTCTGTGTTATAAAGAAATGAGGGTTTGGCCTCTCCAGGTGTTCAGGCTGTGTGAGGGTTCCCCACCCCCCACCCCATTCTCTCGCTGGGGCATTTCTCTTTTATGGCATGCACAGCTTTTGCAAGTAAAGACAAATCTCTGTTTGAAATGCAGTGCTCACAGAGCACGTTGACAGAAACCGCTCTGTTTTGTAAACAGATGGGCTGATCCACAAGGGAAGTTGGGGGTCTGGGAGGGAGGGAAGGAAGAACAAATCAGGCTGTAGTTATACTGGAGCAGTATAAATGCATTGGGAATGTGTGTGTGTGTCTCATCCGGATACTGTTCACTGATTAAATCAGGTTCCAAGGAGATCATCATTGTGAATTCAAACCACGCTTTTATCAGGTTATAGATTCATGGATCTCGCATGTCGTTTTAGGAAAGGCATTGCTGCCTGTTTATGGTGGACCAGGGGCAGGGGTGAAATCCAGCAGGTTCTGACAGGTTCTGGAGAACCAGTAGCAGAAATTTTGAGTAGTTTGGAGAACCGGCAAATATCACCTCTGGCTGGTCCCAGAGTGGGGTGGGAATGGGGATTTTGCAGTATCCTTCCCCCAGGAGTGGGGAGGGAATGGGGATTTTGCAGTATCCTTCCCCTGGAGTGGGGTTGGAATGGAGATTTTGCAGTACCCTTCCCCTGCAATGCCCACCAAGCCACACACCCCAGAACTGGTAGTAAAAAAAATTGAATTTCACCACTGACCAGGGGGAATGCCTCTTCTAATTAGTATTAAATTGTATCTGTCAGGCACAAATAAGCAGGAGCATTTGTCGAATTCAAAGCACAGAACAGTTATCTATTTACAGGAATCTAGTCAACTAATGGTCAAAATAAAGTTGGTGCTAGATAAGGGTCAATTGAATTCATGGGCAGGGGAGCTGGACTTGGCTCTCTTGTGGCAATGCAACACCTCCAAACTTATGACACATTTAACTCCGCCTTCCAATTCAGCCTGCTCTTCTACGGTTTCTCAACCTTAGCAACTTTTTAAAAATTTTTTTTATTAAATTACATTGTAATACAATACACAAGATATCGGTTTGACAGTGCTAATATGTATACAAATTGGATACATTCTTTTGTTATAGTGTCTCTTGATTTACCCACTTATTTTACTATTTACACTATCCCCTTTTTAAATTTATTTATATTTATATGCCGCCCTTCTCCGGAGACTCAGGGCGGCTTACAATGCATTAAGCAATAGCCTTCAAACTTTTGTCTATTTTATACAAAGTCAGCTTATTGCCCCCACAAACCGGGTCCTCATTTTACCCTCCTTAGAAAGGATGGAAGGCTGAGTCGACCTTGAGCCTGGTGAGATTAGAACTCGCAGTAACTGCAGGCAGCTGGATGTTAAATGCTGCCTTAGTAGAGGCATTAGCCTCCTACACCACTCAGGCTCCTTATCCCTTCTTTATTCGATCTTCCATCCATTTATACCAGAGTCCCCACACTATATAGTATTCTGATTCCTCCTCCTCGTTAATCTCATATGTTAGTTTGCTCATCTCGGCACATTCTTAGCAACTTTAAGATATATGGACATCAGCTCCCAGAATTCTGGGAAATGAAGTCCACACATCTTAAAAATTGCCAAGGTTGAAAAACATTGTTTTATTCCAAGCCCAGCTTTTTAAAAAAATCATTGTTTATTTTTCTGGCATTGTTATTGCCATCGTTATCATTATTATTTAAACAAAGACTATTCCATCTAATTCTGTGGAGAAGTTTATAATAAACAGAAATATTGAAGTCCAATATCTATTGAACCAGTTTCAGGGCTAGAGCAGTATATCCTGTCATCTTCCACGGGCTAAGGATGACACAACAATCTCATTCATGTCTTTTAAAGTTTGAATTAGAGGTGAATGAGAAATATGAATGCAGAGTTTCCAGGTCCAACTTTTCAAACCCATAAAGAAACCAGAATGCAGCTGTCTGGAGTTTTTCTTTTTTGTGGCGGCATGGGTAAAGAGGAGTGTATGTTCATTTCAAGGAGGAAAAAGTATTTGCAAGAATGTCTCACGGGTAAGGAAGAATTGGGCGACAGTCTTCTCCACCACCAAAGTTGAAAAGCTTCAACGATCTTCCCATCTTTCTTCGTTAAAATCCAACTTTTGCTTGCCGAGAAAGCCACAGAAAATATTCCATGGCTTGCACAACTATGATCTGGTAGGTGCTAGAATATATTTTCCAAGGCCTTCATGGCTTCTTAATGAAAAATAGTGCAAATAAGGTAAGGCAAGCTTTCAGAAAGAATATACATCTAAAACAGCCCGCACACGCACACAGACAAACCTCCCCAAAGGCCCTCCATGCCAACCTGGAAAAAGAATCCCTGACTAATTCTGTGAGGTCATAAAGACAATGCCGCACCCCACCACCCATTCCCTCAAAAATAAATGTGAATCCTTTCCAGCTAGGTGTAAATAAAGTTTTTGACTGGACTATTGTACAAAGAATTTTCAACTCTCGACTTGCTTCATAATCTCCTTTCGATTCAAAATTTAAGGAAGACTAAATCCTTTTGCAGAATTCTTTTCTTCTTTAGCTAAACATATTGATCAGAGGCAATCAGGCTGGAAGAGGGCCCAAAAGTGGTCTTCGCTGACTCTGTATTTTCTTGTGTCTTGATAGTTGGAGAACAGGAAATAGTGGCGGAATTATAAGATAGCTGGCTTCTAATTTATCTAATTTGTCATTCTCCGAAGAGCAAAAATTATGGGTGAATTGTATGCACCTCCTAGTAGTTGGGTAAGATCAATACTGTGTCAGCTTACAAAGTACTCTACAAATTAGAGATTCTGGCTTGCACAGAAGGCACTAAAACTGACCAGTACTGTTGTGGCATGGATAAGGGGGTAAGGCCGCTTATGGAGTCTATTCATTTATTATCTTAATGGAAAGTATTATGTGAAAATCTTGATTGACCTACCTAAGCTATGATGTGCAGCAAAAGTCAGTATTTATGAGCTCATCAAATCAGTGGCCTCTGCAGGGTTCGAAATTGGCAGATAGTAGATCGAGTATCACAATGCACACTCTGTTCCTTTGGTTTGTACTGTGATGTTTTGCCCATCAACTTCCCAATTTTAACACTCCATCACCCTAGATGTCATTGCTTCTGATGACCATTTCTCTTCTCTTTGCATAGCATGGCTTACCTCAAAGGGATTATCAGTATGTACTGTATTTTTTGTATAAGACACACCCTTTCCCCCCCTAAAAGTAGGTGAAAATTTAGGTGCATCTCATAGACTGAATACAGTTGTTTTTAGCCTCCTGAACCTTCTGTTTTCGACCTCCCAGACTCCCAGAAGCACTCTGCAGTGCTCCACACGGCCCATTTTTGCCAAAAACGCACCCATTTTTGGTGAAAACGAGCTGTGCGGAGCACTGCAGAGTGTTTCTGGGGACCTAGGAGGGCGAAAATCCAACGCATGGAAGCCCAAAACTATTTTTTTCTTGTTTTCCTCCTGTAAATTTAGGCACGTCTTATAGTCCGGTGCGTCTTATAGTCTGAAAAATACAGTATATATTCTCCCTCTTGGTATTGGTCCAAACATCGCTGTTGAGTTCATCTTTCTCCCATTTCTGCAGGATCGAGACTTCATCATGACCTTTAACACATCATTGCATCGCTCATGGTGGATGGAGAACGGTCCTGGTTGCCTGGTGACCCCTGTGATCAACTCCAACCTGGCCTTAGAAGACCATCACGTCATCACAGTAACTGGATGCTTGCTCGATTATCAATATATTGAGGTGGTGAGCAGTGCAATGCAGATATTCCTTGCGGTAAGTAAGTGGTATAACAGAATCTCTTCTTGGGTTGGTTTGGCCTCTCCATCACTTCTAAAAACAGAACAAAACGGAGGCACTAAAGAATTCTATGGTTAGTTTTTGCTGCAGAATTCACACCCATTTGAACGAAAACACAAACTGGCTCCCGATTCCCATTTGATCCAGAAAAATATATACAATATCTATCCAATATGGACATCACATTCCCCACCCTTTGTGTTTTTCAGGCTTTCTACCATTTTTTAAATAAAAAAAAATATCCCGGATATTTTAATTTAAGAAAAGTTAAATGGGGAACTGACATTTTGTATCTCCAATATGCCTCTGTCAGTCATTGTCTTCTTCTTACGAAGTAACATTCCCCCTGAAGTTTATCTCGGCCCTTACCCTCCTAGGTTTTTGAAACGCTATTAAAGCTGACATTTCCAGCATGGCTCTGGGATCAGAAATGCTCTATTTGATTTCTCCTCTACAGTATGTAATGTTGTCTAGGAGTCCTGTTAGCACTGCCTGGGGTATTTTGGTATACATTTCTTAGGTATTTGTTTTTAATCAGAATACCGCATATGCTGCCCAGAGTCAGTTACGACTAGAGTGAAGGAGGGAGGCAGAAAAAGCCCTTCTCCATCTTGAATAGATTAAATTGCAAGACTGATGCCAGCCTTAGACAGGGAACACAACAGTGGTGGGTTTCAATTTTTTTTACTACATATGCTCTCAGTGTACATAAAATATATGTTCATCAAGAATCATAAGGTACAACACTTAATGATAGTCATAGGGTACAAATAAGCAATCAGGAAACAATATCAATATAAATCATAAGGATACAAGTAACAAAATTATAGTCATACGGTCATAAGTGGAAGAAGATGGGTAGTGGGAACGATGAGAAGATTAATAATAGTGCAGACTTAGTGAATAGTTTGACAGTGTTGAGGGAATTATTTGTTTAGTAGAGTGATAGCATTCAGGGAAAAACTGTTCTTGTGTCTAGTTGTTCTGGTGTGCAGTGCTCTATAGTGTCGTTTTGAGGGTAGGAGCTGAAACAGTTTATGTCCAGGATGCGAGGGGTCTGTAAATATTTTCACAACCCTCCTTTTGACTCGTGCAGTATATAGGTCCTCCATGGAAGGCAAGTTGATAGCCATTGTTTTTTCTGCAGTTCTAATTATCCTCTAAAATCTGTGTCTGTCTTTTGCTCTTGTTTCCAATGATGTACCTAAAGGACCAGCATGGTCAAGGCAGAGGTGAAATGCTACCAGTTCAGGCGAACCGGTAGTAAAAAAATGCTACTAGTTCGGGTGAACCAGTATTTTTGACAATCAGCTGGCCAACGATCAGCTGGGATGTGTGATTTATATTAACTAGAATTATTGGATTTCCTGCTTTCTAGCTAATCTAAATCATGTGGCACAGCGGATCCCCCCCCTCGCTGTTCTACTTACCTTTGCAGATTCGGAAGGCTTCAAAATGTTCCTTTTTTAGCACACCTCAAACACACATGCGCACGCTCGGTAGGAGACTCACAGAACTGGTAGCACGCTGGGTCAAGAGTTGTTTGAGACAGCAGTGGAGTTGTAAATGGAAGAAATAAACTTGGCTGCCAGAGCTTTTCCCTCATCAGTTTAAATGGTTGAATCCTGGTGTGATAATAATCGGTACATTTCTTTGCTTTCAAATCATTAATTCATGTTTCTCTTTTTTCCCAAACATGTTCTTTGAAGCTATTCGGATTTGTTTACGCCTGCTATGTCAGCAAAATGTTTATGGAGGAGGAAGACAGCTGTAAGTATCCAGTTATCCCCTTGAATAAGTAGGAGTGTCGCCCCTCCTTGAAATATTAGAGTGACGCACAAGTGACTTGAGAAGATATCAAAGAAATTATAATATTCCACTTCCTGCTGCGTAAAGATTACCCTTCTTTTTCTCTCTCTTTTTTCCCTTTCTTATTATGTGTTTATATAGGTTTATGTAAATGAGTGGTGCAATGGCCTAGAGGTGGAGCTCTTGCCTCACAGTCAGGAGGCTGTGAGTTTGATCCTAGGTAGTGGCAGATATTTCTCTCTCTGGGCACAATGAGTATATATCTGCTGCAAACTCTGCATTGGCAACAGGAAGGGCATCCGGCCAGTAAACACTCAGTTCCATTCAGTTGCCCCGACTCCACCCCGATGCAAGGGATTACAGGGTTATTAAAAGACAAAATAAGTGTATGTAAACCTTAATACAGGTAGTCCTTGACCTACAGCAATTCATTTAGTGACTGTTCAAAGTTACAATAGCACTTTAAAAAGTGACTTATGACCGTTTTTCGCACTTGCAACCACTGCAGCACCCTCATGTTCTTTAGATCTTTGGTAACTGACTCATATTTCTGACGCTTGCAGTGATCTGGGGTCATGGGATCACTTTTTGTGACCTTCCGTCAAGCAGAGTTCATGGAGAAGCCAGATTCGCTTAGCAACCGTGATACTAACTTAACACTGCAATGACTCACTTAACAACTCTGACAAGAAAGGTTGCAAAATGTGGCAAAACTGATTTTACAAATGTCTCGTTTTGCAACATAAATGTTGAGCTCAATTGCGGTCATACCTTGAGGACTATCTGTGTATGATATTGTTTCAATACAATGATATTTACACAGTATTCACTGAAGATTTTTGACACCCTACTTTTGTTTAGGTAACTTACCCCCATTGCAAATAAGATGTATTCTATCAATATTAACTACAATTTAGGATGTCAGTATGATAAGGTTTTCCAGATCTGACCATTCTCCTTGGCCTTGCAATGCTGAATATTTGGTATCTGTAAACGGACGTAGAGATGAGCTTGGTGAAGATGAACCATTAAGGAAGGAGAAACAGCAAATCCCCATGGAAAGTGGAAAGTGTGGGGAAACCCCCCCCCCCCCGCCCAAAATAACACGGCTTTGTTTTTATTTGATTAAAAAAAACCAGAGCAGAGAAAAACTCAAGGACTTTCCAAAATTGTCTTCATATATCTTCAAAAATAAAGGAACATTCCTGGATTCCCTTGCTGTGTATGTTTCCTGGCCTTGGCCTATCCAAACATCCATCTTGAAAACTTCTCCGAATTCCTCTCTGCCTCTTCTCATGACAAACAGAATCAAGGCAGGGTTATTTGGCACTTCTGCTTTCCAGTTTTCCCAAACTGGCCAGCCCAAACCTGTTCACTGTCACGTCTTATATCCTTTTGATAGACTTATCCCAAACAACCTTCTCAAATGAACTTAACAAACTAATCCCCGTTCAGTTTTAAGCCTTCACTCCTGGGTTTTGTTTTGTTTTTTTGGTTTGTAAAAGGGAACAACATTGGCCTATGGTGAAGCACAGCCAGATACGGGCTTTGCCCATTTTCCATAAGCTTAACTACTATTTTAACAGTTTTCTGGTTACACAATCTTGAGTTCTTCTGGTTTATAGCACATGTTTCAGTTTTCTCCTCTTCGGCATATCACTATCACTTCCCTATAAAATGTATCCTTCACCATGCTCTCACTTCTGCTTCATTACAAATGAAGAATAGAATAGAATAGAATAGAATAGAATAGAATAGAATAGAATAG
>WNWU01000079.1:478861-517116 GCA_012654045.1 Ptyas mucosa
AATAGAATAGAATAGAATAGAATAGAATAGAATAGAATAGAATAGAACAGAACAGAACAGAACAGAATAGAATAGAATAACAGAGTTGGAAGGGATCTTAGAGGTCTTCTAGTCCAACCCCCTGCTTAGGCAGGAAACCCTACACCACTTCAGACAAATGGTTATCCAACATCTTCTTAAAAACGTCCAATGTTGGAGCATTCACACAACTACTGGAGGCAAGTTGTTCCACCAATTAATTGTTCTCACTGTCAGGAAATTTCTCCTTAGTTCTAAGTTACTTCTCTCCTTGATTAGTTTCCAAATTATGTCAATCACTTTTAGTTTCCATTTAGAACATAGAATAATAAGAGTTGGAAGGGACCTTGGAGGTCTTCCAGTCCAACCCTCTGCTTGAGCAGGAGATCCTATACCACTTCAGAAAAATGGTTGTCCAGTCTCTTTTTGAAAGCTTCCAGTGATGGAACACCCACATCTTCTGAAGGCAAGCTATTACCGTAATTGCTCTCACTGTTAGGAATTTTCTCCTTAGTTCTAGGTTGCTTCTCTCCTTGGTTGGTTTCCAAACCTTTGTTTCTTGTCCTGCCCTGCCCTCGGGTGCTTTGGAAAATAGTTCGCCTTTCTATAGGAGCCATTCTCCATTAGAGAAAAATTCATTTACTCTAACGGAGAGTCCTTGTTCATCCACTTCCAGTGCCAGTTTTCATTTTCCGTCAAAATTCTTCTGTGTTTTCTCCGCCTCTTTTAATTTTTGCATCCAGCTTTTCCTTTTTTGCTCACACTATACAATGATTAGTTCGTCTGTTTTCAGCCCTCATTTCTGTTATTTGTATTTTTCTCATTCATAGCTTCTTTCACTTCATCACTCAATTGAGAAGCCTTTTTCAAGCCTCCCATTACAACAATGTGATATTCTGTAATGTATTTTTTTTTTACTCTGTTCTGAGCAGTTGCCACATTTTCTAGTTGTTTGTCAATTTCCCATTAATTAATTTCTGTTAAACCATCTTCTCATGCTTTTTCAAGCAGGATTTCTATTTCACCCCAGTTTCTTTCATTTTTTCCTTTTCATTTATTTCCCTGTCTTCTCCAAGAAATGAATAAACATCTTCTCTTGAATCTATGGAGATTCTCAATCATCCTGGACATGGTTGTCACAAAGGTGCTTTTTCCAAAAGGCAACTGGACTGTCTCATTTTTTCTCCTTTGAAAATTTTTTGCTTCTCTTTCTTTCCCCTCCAAGTTTTTTATTTTTTTATTTTTTACAAACCTATCATTGTGTGAGCAGTGTGGTACCAGAGTGTCTTACATTTTGTATAAGTAGAACAATATTCTTCATATTTAATACAGTTGGCAATCTTATAAAATTTTAATAATAGTACACATATTTTGTTCAATTATAATCTTTCATTCTTGGATTATTCGATATTTCAGTATGTTATTTTTATACCAGTCTACAAATTCTAAATGTCACTCCTTTTACTACAAGTAAAATAGTAATAATCCTATTTGTTGTATTTAACAAACTTATATACCGGTAGTTCAAATAGTAATACACAAATTTATATTAAATTATAATCTTCCATTGTTCATCCCCTTTCTAATTTTTAGTTATGCCGTTATGTTTTTAAAAAAATCCCCTTTCTAATCACATTTTAATACAAGCAAAATAATATTCACATTTACATTTGACAAGTTATATAATTCTAATAATAATTATTAATAGAGCTAATAGAGTTCTATTAATACATGATAGAATTATGTATTAGCATGAAAATATTTTGCTTCCCACCCAAGAAGTTTCTTCAAGAACTGAAGAAGCTTCATGAATGAGAAGCAAAACGTTTTCAAAGGAGAAAAACCGAGAAAGTCCAGTTGCCTTTTGAAAAAAGCACCTTTGGGATGTTCTCTTGAATCCTAAGCCATTTTTTCCCCCAGAAAGATTGTCCTGCCAGCCACAGGCTGATGATATGGTTTGACAAAAGTTCCAATAGCATAGTGGAAAATTAAAATCTTGGTGTGAAATAAGGGACTTCTAACTTAATGCGAGAAGCGGCTCTTATATATTTGAATCCCGGCAGGGGCTCCTAATGGCATAGGCGCTGTGTGATTTGATACCAATGAACTTTATTAATAAGCTTTACACATGAAAAGACCTATTCATGGGTGGCAAATTATAAGCATTAGCACGCTGTCTCTTCCAGCTCTGTGGGCCAAAACTGGTCCTCTTATGCCTGTGTTCCTTCCCTTTTTCTCTCTCTCCAACCCCCATGGGTTTTGAGAGAGCGAGAGCTTTGGTTTTTGACATTCATTGATTTATTTTCAGAGCTAATAAGACACTCCATTAAAAAGATGAGACGGCAGCTCTGGCTGCAGCAAATTTTAATATGGAAAATACATTAAAAGCATATTTGAAAAGCTCAGATAATGCAGAATGACAAAGAGATGGGTGGAAAGTATCAACGGGGCTTGTATGTTTTGCTAGTTTTGATAGATAAAATATCTCATTTACCACTAGGTAAATGGAGTAAGCTTGGATGCTTTCCCTTTATTTATGCCTTTAAGATCTTTAAGCATAGATTCTAGGATCAGCTATTCATCAGACTTTCTTCCACTTTCATTTAACGCTGTGGGGAAACGTTGGGTTGCTCTCCTTGGCCAGTTAAAGGATGATGGGCCAGGAAGACTTTTCACTAAATGAGTGGACTTTGTAGCCAATTCTTCCCCCAGTTCCATGGGACCAGGGGTGGGCTCCTGGGGGTTCGGCAGGGTTCGGGCAATCTGCTAGCCAAGGATCGCTAGGGTTCGGCGAAACCCCAAATGCCGTCGCACCCCGCCCCTCCCAGGAGTCTCCACATAGCCCGTTCATCATTCTAGGTAAGTGCAGGGGCTGCGTGGAGGGTCTGGGAGGACAAAAAAATAGGCCTACCGGAGGTTCCGGAAGTCCAAAACCGGGCCTGTTTCTGGCCTCCTGAGGGCCTCCGGATCCCAGGCTGTTTTCGGCCTCCCGGAGGCTCAAGGAAAGCCTCTGGAGCCTGGGGAGGGCAAAACACCCTCCCCCCACTGTGGTGCAGGCAGCTGACTAGGCCACGCCCACCCTGGCCACGCCCACCCAGCAACAGGGCAACGAACCCGTTGTTAAAGGAGCTGAAGCCGATCCCTGCATGGGACCCAACACTGCTGTCCTTTTTCGAAAGAACCAATGGCTCAGCTGACTTTGTAAGAAGGCTCTAGAGATTAGGAGTGAGATGGTTTTTGTAAACTCTGATTTACGCTCTGTTATTTTTAGCTTTTCATTATGGTTACATTAGTTGTCGTCATATGGTTTTATGATTTGGATGTCAGCCACTCGGAGCCTCTGGAGCAGAACGGAATGCAAATTTCACTAAATAAATAAATCAGGTATATCTAATTGGATGCCATGAAAAAAAAAATGAACGGCAGGTGTACTGCACTTCCTCAGACCAGAGTCCCTGGTCCTTTACGGTACCATATAGGTAACTTTCACAGAAATAAGTTCCATAGATTGTCTTCAGTTAGCAAGCCGAACCAGCTCATTAAAAGTTTAGCAGAAGCTTTGCAATAAGTTTTTTTTTTAATTTTCAAAAAACCTTTATTAAAATTTAAAATATTAAAATACAAATACGAATACATCTGTAACGAAAATACGTCCATGATACCTTGTTTCCCTGAAAATAAGACCCTGTCTTATATTTTTTGAACCCCTAAATAAGCGCTTGGCCTTATTTTGGGGGAGGTCTTATTATTTTGGGGCGCATGGAGCAAGATAGGGATCCTCTTGCCGCCTTACCTGATTTCCAGGTCTACGTTTAAATATTTTCGGGGAGGGCTTATTTTTGGGAGGAGGCTTATTTAAGCACGATTGGGCTTATTATCAGGGGATGTCTTATTTTCAGGGAAACAGGGTAGTTGTACAATTCAACGTCGTTCTAACAGTACACAAATCTTAACTCTGTTCATCTATTCTCAGATATTCCTTCCTGATCAAATACATGTAAACACAATTTATGTCTTATTTTTTGATCTATATAATTTCCTATTTTTATTTTCTATCCACTGATACCAGTTTTCCCAAGTTGAGTAATATTCTGAGTCTTCCTTATTATTTAATTCTATAGTAAGTTTGTCCATTTCTGCACATTCAAAAAATTTTTCCGGATTATTACACAATCTGTCAGTGTAGTGGACATTGCACCAAGTTTTAAACTGGTTTAGAATTATTCAGTAAACCTAAACTGGTTTAGAGTTAACTTTATTTAATGCAAATATTCCTCAAATACGACATCCGTTCACTTAGTGATTTTTCAAAGTTACACCACCATTGAAAAAAGCGACTTATGACCATTTTCCACACTTACTAGCATTGCAGCATCCATAGGATCACATGATCAAAATTCAGACCCGTGGCAACTAACTCCTATTTATGACTTTCCCAGAGTCACGTGATCCCCTTTTGTGACCTTCTGACAAGCCAAGTCCATGGGGAAGCCAGATTCATTTAGTAACCGGATTACTAATTTAAGAACTGCAGTGGTTCACTTAACAACTGTAGCAAGAAAATGCATAAAAATGGGACAAAGCTCCCTTAACGCATGTCTCGTTTAGCAACAGAAATGTTGGGCTCAATTGTTGTAAATCGAGGTCTGCCCGTAAATGCTTGTTTGTGCAAATCTAACTTGGTTCTTGGTCATTTGAGGGTTCGGTGACAGTTTGGGATTTTTTGATTTGCCCATCAGTGCAAGCAAACAAACAAATTTTTAAAAAAAGGTGAAGGAAGGATTGAGAACTCCTAAACCGTTCCCCCCCCCCCCCCCCCGCACACCAATAGTTGAAGGAAATGATAAAACGTTAGCAAATTTTTTTGAGGTTCATTCATGAATATCTGCCTTGGCAACTTAAGGACATCTCTGGTTCTTTTACTACAATGTTTTCCAAACTTAGTAATTTTCAGAATTCTCAGAATTCCCTAGCCCGCATGCTGGGACTTAGATGTTTTATTGCAATTGTCTTTAAATGACTACTTTTGAGTAAGATAATGGCCACTACTTTATCTAGCTGTTTGCCAGAATAATCTCCCTCTTGTCTTTTCACTCCACAGTTGATTTTATTGGAGGGTTTGATTCCTACGGCTACCAGGCACCACAAAAGATGTCACACCTGCAGCTGCAGCCTTTATACACGTAAGTGGCTTTGATAAATTGTGACCCAGCTTCCCCACCAGGCCTTTGGAAGAACTACAGAGAAGTCGTCTTCCTTCCTTTTCCCTAACCACATACAGTGTGGGGCAGTGGCTCTCAAGCTCAGAAAAGATCCAGACAGTTCAAATGTATATAAGGGTTTATTGCAAGCTTAATAGCACTTAGCAATAGCACTTAGACTTATATACTGCTTCATAGTGCTTTTACAGCCCTCTCTAAAGCAGTTTACAGCCTATTGCCCCCAACAATCTGGGTCCTCATTTTACTCACCTCGGAAGGATGGAAGGCTGAGTCAACCTTGACTTAAGCTCTCTACAAGAATCGAACTACTAACGGTCAAAGCAAATTGGCAGTAGATAAGAGTCAACGGAATTCAAGGTGGGCTGGATTTAGAGCTCTTGTGGGCATGAAAGGATTCGAGGCTGATGACACATTTGACTCCTCCCTCAGGCTCAGCCTGGTCATCTCCTACATTGGCCTTTCTTCCCAAAAGGTGCAGTATCCCTGCATTTGTTCTGACTCTCTCCAGAAATGGAGAAAAGATTGAACCCTTCCTTTATGAGTAGATGCAATGGCGTGGGGGACTGACCTTGGGAGACAAGAGGAAAGGCTACAGACTAGACAATAGTCAGATAAGAGGCAGCTGAGCCTGCACAAGGAATGGGAGCTTGGCGAATGTCTCAGAAGAAGGTGAGGGGGTGAGTCAGTGCTTCCACTGAATATTATATGATATGGGAATTATTTCATCAATGGTTAGAGAATAAAAAATGGAAGTTGGAAATAAAAGAAGGAGATTAAAGAAGAGTAGAAAATATGTTAAGATAGAGGTGTAAACAATATGATGATTATTATCATTATGACTATTAGGATTATTATGCTTAATATTATTATTATATTCTTATTAGAAGATACATTAAGAGAGAAAAATAAACAGGTTTACCATGTTCAATACTATAGTTGTAAGATTAGAGAATTAATATCAGTTCTGGTTTGACTTTGCCTCCCTTTTGTACATTTTGAGACCAATCTGTGTTTCTCCAATTGCCTCTGAAGCATGTTATGTTGCAACATGGAGGAATAATCTTATGTCACTGGTCTTCTGTTGTTCTTTTTTAGCTCTGGATAATTGCTTCCATGCCTACCTACAGTGAACAAGCCTTTGGGGACATTTGCAAACAACAATAACAACGCCAAGCCAAGCCACCAAGATAAATGGAGTAGGGCAAAGCATTTTCAAGGCCGTTGTCAGTTCTGCTGGAGATTTGGTGTTCCCGGAGGGACAGCTACGCCGGTGACTCCATCTTGTCCTTCTCATCCGTTAATGCCTTTCGTTTGGTAGCTAAGCAAGAATCATGAACCCATTGGGGAAACTTTGACCAACACTGTTTCTCCAGATCTAAAAGTTTCTGCTTAAAAAAAGACCTCGGAGCCAAAACAAGCTCAGGACTCCACCTACTGGCCAAGCTGTGTACTGTCACTGGTTCTCACTGGCCAATCCTCCAAACTTGGGGTCTAATTCTTTGTCTCCCAAGATGAGGAGAATCCTTTTCTAAGCGAGATCCTTTTTTTTTTTTGGTCAGATTTTTCTTTGGTTGGTTGGTTTTTCTAAAAAAATAATAATAATAATAATTCTGGGACACTTCTTGTCTGAGCAAATGACTTTGAGTGCGTTAATCTGTAGGTTGCAATATTTTGCAATAACAAAAAGGAGTAAAGGAATAAAATGAATGGAACATGAAATAAAAGGTGGGTAATGGAAAGGAAAGTTGGCTAGGGTGTGAAATCTGTAACATGTGCTCCATCCTTTAGTGAATATTTTCTAAGCTGCTTCGTCTTTGAAACTAGAGATCGCATAGTTGCCTCCAAATTGACTTCAGAAGCATTCCATTTCTGATGTACAGCCAGAATTTTTTCTTCCAACGCAGCTTTCAGGTTAAGAGGAAGGGAGAGAAAAGGCAGACAAAAGTGAGGAAAAAAGTGCTGGGGTCTGATAATGTAGGCTCTGAGAGGAGCCCGTGAAAAATCTACCGTATTTTTTGGAGTATAAGATGCATCCCCCCCCACACAAAAGAGGGTGAAAATTTGGGTGCGACTTACACACCAAATGTAGCCACGCCCACCCAATGGCCCCCACCCTTTGGCCTCTGCCTCCCAGCAATTTGCCTCCTTGCAGCAAACAGCCCATTTCAGTTTCAGCTGCAGCAGAGTCTGATTAGCACAAGCAGCTGATTGTCAATTGGATCCGCCTCCCTACCATCAGCTGTTTCAGGCTTCAGGGATTGCCATTGCCTATTGCCGATTGCCCATTCCGATCTCCACCTGCAATGGGTGGAAAATGGGGTGCACAGAGGACATGCGGAGGTTGAAAATGGGATGCGGAGGCTGAAAATGGGGTGCATGGAGGCGGCAATAGGCTATGGCAGTCCCTGCAGCCTGAAACAGCTGATGGTCAGGAAGCTGATCCAACTGACAATCAGCTGCTTGTGCTGAAACTGAAGCTGAAACTGAATCGGGGTGTTTGCTGCAAGTAGGCAAATTGCTGGAAGGCAAAGGCAGATTTTTTTCCCCTTGTTTTCCTCACCAAAAAAGGTAGGTGCGTCTTATAGTCCATAAAATATGGTAATCAAAACATCAGTTAAAGAATATCAGTTAAACACATCAGTAGGCAGAAATTGTTCCCTTTATCAAAAATATAACACCAAATAGATGTCTATTTGGGCATGCGTGGTTTATTTTTCTTCAGAGGATACCCCCTCTCTTCCACTAAAAGCGTGAGATGAGAACTTCTTGATTCTAGAGATGGAAAACGGTATTGTTAGGAAGGGGAGGTATGATGGGTGAAGATCGGTGTACAAACTGTTTTTGTGTATCTCTTTGGGATTTCTTTTGCAAAGGGGCTTCAAGTTTTTCCTGCACACCTGTATAAGCCTCCTGTGGTTGAAGGGTCATGAGATCAGTGATGACAAGCAGGCAACCTTGTTCAGTCTTCAGGTTCTGCCAGAAGAGCTCCCATAACATTTTGCAAGATGTCCTGAGATCTTGCAAAGAAGCACTGGAAATCCTATGATTTCCACATGAAGGAACTGAAGCCTTGCAGAATGTATGGATACATGAAATTCCGACACTTTCTGTGTCAAAAAATAATATTTCAATGGGGATGGGCATCTTTTAAATTTGTGATAGATGCCCTAGGAACCCATGGCTACTCTACACTGCAGATTCTGATCCAGTGTTTCTCAACCTTGATAACTTTGAGATGTATGGACTTCAACTCCTAGAATTCCCCAGCCAGCATGTTGGCTGAGGACATCTGGGAGTTGAAGTCTGCACATCTTCAAATTACCATATTTTTCAGAGTATAAGACGCACCAGAGTATAAGACGCAGCTTAGTTTTTGGGTAGGAAAATAGGGGGAAAAAAATCTCCCTACCAGGTATTCATCTGGCTAGCGTCCTTAGGTCAGCTTCAGCACATTAGTTTGCTGGTTTTTTATCCCCTGCTTGGGGATAATAAAAAAAAAAACAGCTTCTAAGGCACAGCTGAGAGGAAGCAGCAATGAGAAAAGCAGGCAAAGCATGGGGGAGATCGCTTCACTCGGCTAGCACCTAGTTAGGGCTGAAAAAAAGCTTCTAAAGAACAGCTGAGAGTCAATTGCTTCACTTGCTAGTGCCATGTTAAAGCACAGTGGAGAGTGGAAGGCTTGCTAGTGCCTCGTTAGCACCTCGTTAGGGCTGAAAAAAGGCTTTGAAAAAGCTACATTCGGAGTATATGATGCACCCAAATTTTCAGCCTCTTTTAGGGGGGGGGGAAGGTGAGTCTTATACTCCAAAAAATATGGTACCAAGGTTGAGAGACCCTGTTGTAATCTGCGATTCCATATTCATACCATGGCGATCACAGGATGGGAAGGTCCCACTTGTTTCTAACCTCACTAGCTAAAGCCAAGTACGTCCTTGCAAACCAGTCTTCCATTTTTATCCCCTCTCCCTTGTAGAACTATTATCCTTTTTAATTTTAAATTTAAAAGCACTGATTTTAAATCAGTGTTTTTCAACGTGGGCTTTTAACTCCCAGAATTCCCCAGCCTTTCCCTTCCGAAAGTGGAAATGAAGAAACTTGTGGCCTTGCTTCATTCCGACTCTTCCACAAGGCCTACGTTGGCAACCCTAGTGCAGGTATGTCCTAAACTTATGGCCACAATTGAGCCCAAAATTTCCGTTGCTGAGCGATAGTTTTAAATGAGTTTTGCCCCATTCTATGACTTTTCTTGCCGCAGTTAAGTGAGCAACACGGTTGTAAAAGGCCACACTTGGAATATTGCATTCAGTTTTGGTCCCCACAATGTTAAAAAGATGTTGAGACTTTAGAAAGAGTGCAGAGAAGAGCAACACAGATGATTAGGGGACTGGAGGCTAAAACATATGAAGAACGGTTGCAGGAACTGAGTATGTCTAGTTTAATGAAAAGAAGGACTAGGGGAGACAAGATAGCAGTCTTCCAATATCTCAGGGGTTGCCACAAAGAAGAGGGAGTCAAGCTATTCTCCAAAGCACCTGAGGGCAGGACAAGAAGCGATGGGTAGCAACTAATCAAGGAGAGAAGCAAATTAGAACTAAGGAGAAATTTCCTGATGGTTAGAACAGTTAATCAGTGGAACAACTTGCCTTCAGAAGTTGTGAATGCTCCAACACTGGAAGTTTTTAAGAAGATGTTGGGTTTCCACAATTTTGGCCACTACTGTGAATAGATTAAAAGATGGTGTACTAAGTTTTTCTGCTGTTTCTGTACCAACGATAAGGAATGCCATGTTCTGGAGGCCCTGATATTTCTGAAGTAGCATGGAAGCCATTAGCGTGGCCATAGGGGAAAAATAGTAGGGGGCATTTTTGGTATCAAAAATAGTTCCCCATCCCTGCTCTAACCTTCTTAAAAACTTTCTCTGAAACGGTGTCCCTGACTCTCACTGATGTGCCAGACTGCATAAGCGTAACAATATGCTGAACTGCCCTCTGCACCTGCTTTTCAGTGTCTTCTAAACATAAAGTCTAGGCTTAATCTTGGATCCTCCTGGATAACGTGGACCTATTACTGTCTCTCATCTGCTCAGCAGGGCTTTCATGGGGGGAAAAGGTGGGGAAGGGGGAGCTCTGTATGCTCTGTTGGTGGATAGGTGGGATGTACAGGTAGTCCTCCACTTACAACCACAATTGAGCCCAAAGTTTCTGTCATTGAGCGAGACATTTGCCCCATTTTACAACCTTTCTTGCTCCAGTTGTTAAGTGAATCACTGCAAGTGTTAAGTTAGTAACATGGTGATTAGGTGAGTCTGGTTTGCCCATTGACTTTGTTTGTTACACGGTCACAAAAGCTGATCCCCATTACCCCAGAACATTTGCAACTGTCATAAATACGAGCCAGTTGCCAGGCATCTGAATTTTGATCGCCTGACCATGGGGATGCTGCAACGGTCGTAAGTGTGAAAAATGGTCGGAAGTCACTTTTTTTAGTGATGTTGTAACTTTGAACGGTCACTAAACGAACCGTTGTAAACCGAGGACTACCTGTATATAAAATAAAATGTACCTTATTACCTATTGGGATGGCTGTCTGCCAGATTTCCTGTGGATTGTTGAAAAGCTGCTTGAAATTTCTCAAACAAATAGAACGTCAATGTTTTGTCAGAGTCTTCCTGTTTCTTTAAATCAGGGGTCTGCAACCTTAAACACTCAAAAGAGCCATTTGGACCCATTTTCCCACAGAAAAGAAAATACCGGGAGCCACAAAACCCTTCCCGTGCCTGACTATTTCTTGAGCAGCCACAAAACTAGCATATGTAGTTGAATTAAACGTTTTGTTCTCTTCTGAAACTTTTCTTTTCTTGGATTTATCCATGGTTGGCCTATCGGGGGTTGAAAAACTCAATAAATCGCATGTCGGCAGGTGTTGCACATTGGCGGTTGTGACACATATTTTGAGTGACGGAGCCGCAGCAGAGGGGTAAAAAAAGAGCCACATGTGGCTCGAGCCACAGGTTGCTGACCCCTGCCTTAAATATGTCTGGTTCAATATTCTTGCAGAAATATTCTGTTGGAATAAGTCTTCACAGGGTACAGGGTGCCTCCTTGATTGAACAGTGCTGAGTGCAGTTTCTCAAACTTGTCAGCTTTTAAGATGTGGGGACTTCAATTCCCAGCATTGAAAACTTCCTAAGCATTGAAAAAGGTAATGTACGATTACATGGTGGACTGAAAAATAAAGACATTCCTTGACACAGCAACTGGAGGCACTCTCTTTCTTGATGCTTTATCTTACACGCTTATCTTTATCTTTGAGGAACAAAGATGCTGATCTTACTCAAGATGCTTACCCTACTCAATCTTTGAGGAACAAGATGCTTTATCCTATTCAATCTTTGCATCTGGGTAAACCAATTTGCAAGTTTCTCCACTTGCCCAACATGGCACCCAACCACAAATATTTAATATTGTACAGGGTTGAAAAACTCGACCCCTGTTTTAAGTGCTTAGAGTGTGCAAGCTAATTTTGACATAGAAATCGCAATATAACAATGGCAAAATGTAGCTTTCTGCACTTATTTCCCCCTTTTTCCGAACAGTCTAAGATGAGAAGATCCCTATATGGGAATTTAACAGAGAAGGAAAGGTGAAAGAGGTAGATGTAGGCAGCCTTTTGACTTTAGCTATATAATCTTCTCTTTGTCTACTCAGAAGCAAGTGGAAGTGTTTCCTCTGTGATAGCTCGAAACGTTCCTTCGTAAGGCATATGAGGAAAATTCTTAATCAATTAACTGATGAATTGTGTCACTGTGCTGATTAGTTGATAAACTGGGGCCACACAGTGGGCTAAATTATGGTATCTGGAATAAACTAATAGTTTTCTTTATATCATACAAACATAGTTTACGTCATACCATAACTTAGGGAGGAATAACTTTTTGGTAGCCGAGAGCCATACTGATCTCTAGAAGATATGCTGGAGCTCAGTATGTTCCTTTCATCAAAGGTTGTTAATAATAATAATAATAATAATAATAATAATAATATCCAAACAAAAGCTCGGAAGTCTAAACCTCTGGTCCTAGTGAGCAACCCAGATTGGATCCTGCAACATTATCCTGGGACACATATATTTGCCTTCACTCGTGAGAGATAAGGGCAGCTAGTGCGTTGAACAGTTCAGCTAAGAGTCGATTTATTGGGTGTATAACACTTCAGCACTGTACCACACAAGTTGAATAGATCTGAAGTTCCCTCTGATGGGATCTACAAATCAGAGAAACAAATCCACAAATCGGAGAAATAAGCACAATGTGAAAAAAAAAACACAGATGTGTGTTTGTGTGCATGTGTGCATCAATTTATTTTTTCCTCTTGCATGGAGTTGGAATAAGTAATTTGTAGTAGTAGAAGAAGATGTTATACTGGGAGCTGGACAATATTTTTGTTTACTTCTTACCGGGGTGAAATCCAGCAGGTTCTGGAGAACCGGAAGTGGAAATTTTGAATAGTTTGGAGAACCAGCAAATGCCACCTCTGGCTGGCCCCAGAGTGGGGTGGGAATGGAGATTTTGCAATATCTTTCCCCCAGGAGTGGGGAGGGAATGGAGATTTTGCAGTATCCTTTCCCTGGAGTGGGGTAGGAATGGAGATTTTGCAGTATCCTTCCCCTGCCACACCCACCAAGCCACACCACGCCCACCAAGCCACGGCCACAGAACCAGTAGTAAAAAAAAAACTGGATTTCACCACTGCGTCTTACTATTGGCTTTGCAACATCATCATCGGCCAACAAAGTCTCTTATTTTCAAATTGCCTTTAATGGAGTTGGAAGTAGAAACAGCAGTGGTAAGCACTTGAGAAGTCAAGGGTTTGACTTGCGGAGGGCAGAGTCTGAAACATTAAGCTAGACTGGCTTGATGGGATTTACATGGCCACTACTGACCATGAGATCAGGCTGACCCCAACCTTGATGGCTTTCCGGAAGGGCATGAAGATCTGGCTTTGCCATTTCACCTGGGGATTAGAGAGCAGTTTGAGCCCCTGAAATGACAGGTGTTCTTGAATGACTGTGCTTTCCTGGTGACTATATTATATGGCTTTAAATTGTTTTTTAACATTTTACATTGTTTGTACGGTTGCTTTATGTTTTGGGTCCTTGGATATGTTTGGATAAGTCCTTGGAATGATGTTTTCAACCTAAGCCGTCCAGGGTCACGGAAATGAAATGGGTGGCTATATAAACTGAATAAATAAATAAATAAAATAAATCTGAGGAACTTTTCTCTAGAAAGCCCGAAGTGGCTTAGGTTTGTAAACCTATGTAAAATGAAAGCAGCGGTGACTGCATACTATTATTACCATTAATCCAGTTCTCTGGCCTCATAACAACACACAAGACATTTATGGCTTTGAACATCATGAGAATACGTCCAAAGTCTGAAATCAAAAGATAATCTTTTATACTCAACACTCTGGAGAATAAAAAGAGAACTACAGCCACCGATGTAGCCAATGGTAAGTATGTCGCTTTCCATGTCCCAACACGCTACTTAAAAAATTAAATCATACATATTCTGTCAGTGTTTCCTAGATCCTAAGTAACAATACTTTTATCTTTATTTATTTCTTATTTTATTTCTTTCTTACTTTATTTCAAATAAAATATAATTGAGTCCATGCATTCATTTAAACAAACTTCGTAACTTCGATTTGCTGTCGAGCCATAGAATTACCATGTTCCAAAATTCTGCAGCGTTATAATGGGTATATATTTCTGTTGCTGGGCTGATACTCTATAAATATCAACGGATAATGATAAAATTGCCAGAGCGGTAAAGAAATCCAGAAACCTTATTAAGAGTGGCTTTAAAAAAAAAATCCTTCCCTTTTCCTTTCAACCTGGTGATTTCCTCTTCCTGCATTGTTCCTCGTCGCCGGATTTCAATCGAACGGTTCCTTTAACTACGACGTATACTTGCACGAACTACGAGTCCCAGAATGCACAGGGGCAATGGCATGGATACACCTTTCATATCCTGGAAAAGCAATGCAAGGCGGGACATAGAGTCCACACAGTCGATCATCTGTATTTATAACGAAGAGGTTTCCAGAGGGACCTTTCTTTGTGTAACTCCGCACCGCCCACTTTTTCTTTCTTTCTTTTTTTTAAAGGTACAGATGCGTATTGTGGCACGGGAAGCCGAATCTTGTATATTGGATAGAGATGCCTGTTCACACAGCATGTTATCCTAGTAACGCATGGAATAAAGCACAATAAGATCGGTCCACTGAATACACTAAACCAGTGTTTCTCAACCTTGGTAGCTTGAAGATGGGTGGACTTCAACTCCCAGAATCCCCCAGCCAGCAGCGCTGGCTGGGGGATTCTGGAGTTGAAGTCCACCCATCTTCAAGCTTCCAAGGCTGAGAAACACTGCACTAAACAAAAACAGAGTTGACAAACCACGATATAAGTTCACACAACAAGGCTGGTTTAAATCCCAGTCCTTATCTGTAATAAATTTACTTCAGTCTGGATTATGTAGATGTATTGGGTCTGCAATTCTTTTAAAAGCATAGTTTTTTGGAAATACTATTATATATCTGCGGGAGTTTGGGCTTTGCTTTGAAAAAACCTAGTCACAATTCTCCCTTGCTAATATAGTCTAATATTCATTGGAAAGCGCTATTGTGTTCGTTTCCGTAGGAAAGGTTTTTAGAAAGCACAGATTACTATTTGTTACCTGTATTACTATCCACCCTTTGTTTTAATCTGTGATTCTTAAGGTAAATCAAGCGAGCACCGTCCTATCTTTCAGGTAAGAAAGTTTGCAGGAGGAGGATCCGGAAGCTTGATTTGGATGGGCATTTAGCAAATATTTCTCGTAAAAAAAAAAAAAAGGTGACTGACAAGCTGTGTATGGATGTCAAGTCCATATTTGCAAAGCAGGAAATTGGCGTAAAGTTAGAGGAAATTGAATAAGATCACACTGGTTTACTGAGTAAGAGTAGCAAGGGTTTCTGCACCCTTGAGGCCTGTTCTGCCCCAGCTACGGAGCCCAGAGAATGCAGCACACACAAACTATAAACCAAACTCAATTTACTTCCAAAACGTAGTTTTTTACAAATGCAGGCTGTTAACTAAAACGTCCTTAACAACCTGCCAGAAATTCCACAGAAAGATAAAGTCTTATGAGAGTTGGCAAAAAGCCCAGAAGCAAGGTTTGCAAAGAAAATCCAGATTCAATGATCATCGAGCGAACATGCGTTGTTTCCTGCAACTTTTACAAGCTATGTGCAAACTTAAACAGGCTAAGGGAGTGGCCAATTAGCCCCAAGCCTTACTTTCGAGGAGACGTCCTCCTGAGTAACCACTCCTGCCTTTTGGTAGCTCTGCGTGTCCATGCATTGAGAAGAGGCTCCTCCACTTCATCCTTTGCACTTAAAGGAGCCTCTGGAGGTTCTGAAGGCCCTGGCTGAATCCCCGCCTCTGGCACCACATCTTCTCCAGCCTCCTCATTGTCCGACTCAAGCGCCAGCTGCACAGGCTAATGGCGCGACACCACAACAGCCTCCTCGTCGTCGGGATCAGCAACAATCTGCGCAGGCCGTTGGCGGGCCGCAACAAGGCCTCAGGAGAAAGTAGGCGTTGTCCCACCATGTTCAACTCCGTCTTGTGTGACTTGTGCCATCTTGTGCTTGCTATTCTGAAACATGTCTCCACTGGTGAGGGAGCGAAATTGGGTTGAGCAGATTTCCTCTGCTGCCAAGAATATGGAATGGACTTCTGTGGGTGAAGGAACAATTGTGTTGGTGGGGTGTTTATAGGCAAGGAGAGAAGTTGGAGTAGTTTTCGTTCCAATAAAATAGCTACAGTGTTTTCCACTGGGTATGGCTCGGGTCACATGACACCTTTAACTAGGTTTATTATAACCTGTTAGAAGCCAAGCAGCTGGGTTTGGACAAAAGACTAACATTGGTTTAATCTTTAGATGTATCATGTAGTGGTAGCCAACTTGTTAGGGTTGCTGTATTTATGTCATCGAATATCAAAGCTGCCTAATTCTTTCACAATACTGTGCAGGTTCTAAACACAAAACTATATACCGTGTTTTCCCGAAAATAAGACCCTGTCTTATATATTTTTTTAACCCACTTGGCCTTATTTTTGGGGAGGTCTTATTATTTTGCGGTCGTGGAGCAAAACGGGGCTCCTTTTGCCGTCTTACCTGATTTCCAGCTGTCTCCCTAACCCTAACCAGAGGAAATGGTGGGGACCGGCTGCGCATGTGTTTAAATATTTTCAGGGAGGGCTTATTTTTTGGAGGGGGGCTTATTTTAACGCATGCGTTCAAAAGCCCGATTGGGCTTATCATCAGGGGATGTCTTGTTTTCGGGGAAACAGGGTATGTATATAAAGCTCACAACTGACTGGAAGAATAGGACCCCACTCCGTGAATCACTCCACAATCTTGCTAGGGGGACCTGAATGCACCCACCTTGCTTGATCCATACTATTTGGACTTTAAACCAGGATGCTAACTGAGGAAATCTGTGAGTTGGAAGTGCGCACACCTTTAAAAGTTGCCAAGTTTGAAAAAACACCGAGTGAAACTTTTTTCTTTTCCCCAAGTGCAATTATGGTCATCAAAGCTTCCAAGCTTTGCCCGTATCTTGCGGGCAATCTTGCGGGCAGAGAGAGAGAGAGAGAGAGTTTACCCTCTCGGGTTTCTGCCTGTCGAGCCAAGCTGCCCCACTCTGTCTCCTTTCCTTTTCTCGTTTGGCTCCTGGGGATTTCCGCAACTCGCTTGGACCACCGACGGCAGGTGGGTAGTTTAGTTTGCAGCGCGTCGTAGGAGCTCAGCACAGGCACCAGTAACAGAGTTGGAAGGGACCTTGGAGGTCATCTAGTCCAACCCACTGCTCACTCAGGAGACCTGTACTAGGGATTTGAACCGCCGAACTGCGACCTTTCTGATCGACAAGCTCAGTATCTTAGCCACTGAGTCACCTAGCCAGGCCAGGTGGTTTGCAACGTATTGTCTGCAATAGGGGGATCAGCTTTTTTCCCTCCCCCGTCCTCTCCTGCGCTGGATCACTGCATTTGTGAATGCAGCGTTCCTGTTAACCCGCGTCTGTTAACTCCAATGGGTCACTCACCCAGCCCCCCCCCCCCCCACCAACCCTCTTGGAAAGTGCCCAATGGGCATTTTATTGCCCCTGTGAAGAATGCACGGAGATCCAATGCAACTTCTCTCTTGGGTGGGAACAAACCCTGCCCGAAAGGCCCTCCCCTTTCCTTTCCTTTCCCTTCCCTTTCTTTCTTGGCTTCCCCGGATCCCGCCGCCACGCCGTGGGTGAAACTCCGCGGCGCCCGAGCTTCTCTCGCGCTCCAGCCTCAACTTCCCAGAATGCAGCGCGCCTCCCCGAGTCCCCAGTGCGCCGCCATGTTGTTGAAGTGAAAGGCAGGGGGAGCGGCAGCCAGAGCTAGAGGCCGGGGGGAGGGGGGGGCCGTTGAGATCCGTCTTCATCCTACCGTTCCGCCCGTGAGTATCCGGACCGAAGTGGGTTAGAACGGGACTCCGGACCCCAGGAGGCCCGATGGTGGAACCGTATTGGGGTTAGGGCTTCGGCCGAGGCGGCGAGGGCCCTCCGAAAGGCGGCCCTGGGCGGGCAATTCTTGCCGAGGCTCTTCCTCGCGCTTGTTCCTGGTACATGTTTTCGAGTCCGAGCAAGGCCTCTATTGTTGTTCCAGGAAGGGGAGAGAAAGGCGAGCCGCTTCTTTTGGGGGACAAGGGGAGGCCGTTCAAACGAAAAAAAAAAAAGGGGGGGGGTTTCCCTAGAGTCCCCCAACTGCGGCTTGGCTTTATTTTATTTTTCCTCCCCCCCCCCCCTTGCTTTCCTTTCCCGGCGCTTTTCTTTGGGGGAAGGGAGGAGGAGCGCTTGGTTGGCCTTTTAGATACTTATTTCCAAACAGCTTGGTGATTTCTCGAGTGGGGGGGGGGCTTTCCCTGGCTTCATCCAACTCCATCGTGGTTTTGAAAGGAAAGTGGGGGCGTGGGGTGTGGGGGGGTGGGGGGAGAAGAAAGTAAGACAAGGGAAAATAACTAGGATGGGGAAGGCGGATAGGTGATGCCTAATCAACATGTATATGCAGGAAATGGAGTACGTGACTTCTTCTACCCAAGCTTAGGGTAAAGTTTTATCTGTTAGTTGGGGGGGGTGTATTGGGTGTCATCAATGAAGCTTTGGGCTGGATGGGGTGGTCTCTTCTAACAATTCAAACCTTTTTTGTTGCCCTTCATTCAAAGCTGTGCCGCTTTGGGAGGGATGTATAATTGGGATTGCTTTTTGAGTTAAGTAATGTTTAGGATTAACAAGGCAAAAAAAAGAGGAGGTGCTCTTGAGTTTATTATTTTTTCCCCCTAATTGAAGAGGGGGGGGGGAGAAGAAAGGTTTTTCTTTCTTGGCTTCGCTTATATAACTTTTTTAAAAATTATGTTTTGGTCCGTAAGGAAGCCAGCAACAGGAGGCTGTTTTCTTCTCTTCCTTAGGCCTTCGGCTGTTCCAGCTTCAAGTTAGTTTTGGCCAAGCAGTTTGGAAACAAAGCAGTTATGGAAGAGAGAACCGGGTGGCCTATTGTTATAGTGTGTGAATTTGTCCTACGGAAAAGGCATAGCAGTGTTTTACGGTGCAGTCGGTACATATCCAGGAGTCAGTCCTGTTGTAGTTATCAAATGTTTGTTTGAACAGGACACACTTGTGTGATTTGTTAGTTTTCAGTTGTTTAGATTGCATTTCGGCAACAATTTTAACAATGTAGCCTGAGTCTGTAAATGTTTACTGATAGTGATTGGCCACTGTATTCAGCCGTGTTTACTCCCCGTGTTTGTGTGTGGGGAATTATGTCCTATATCAGCCCACTATTTTGGGTTCTTATCCAATGTTTTTAGGTTGTATAATTTGAAGGCAGTTTGAGGGGAAACAGCTGATTTCAGGTTTTGCACTAAAGAGTTTTGATGGCTTAATAAGATAAGTTTAAATTACAGGTATTTAGACTAGAGGTATTTAAAAAATATTTTCTTGCATGGGACTTTCAAAGTATAGTTTTACATTTAAATGTTCTATTTAGGCAGTTGTTTTCTTCTTTACCAAACTGATTTTTGAGTTTATTTCAAACTGTTCATATATATACACGCAGAGATGAGTGCACATACATATGTGTGTTTGTATGTTTGCTATGTGTAGCTTCACATTGTGCTCAGCTGTAAAGTGATTTATTTAGATTTGGCTTGTGTGAATCCAGACAGATTTCAGCAAAATATTAATACACCATCGGTTTTTGTGATCATGTTTTAATTTCCGTTCCAGCTTAACACTGGGTAATTTGTAGCAGGCATAACTTTTTATTGAAAAGTACATTAACAAACTCTATGGTAACTAGAAATAAATCTCATTGGAAACTGAATCAAAATCAAAAACAATTTAGGGGCTCAAAGTAGGGAAATTAAAATGCCTGTTTGAGGAAAGTTTTGCATTTTTGTTGAACTATAGTGTTTAAACCATTCCTCTGATTTCTCTAGGCAACAGCATTCTTGACATTCTAATCAAATATACACCATGACAGGTGAATCTTACCTAGGTAGGTTCTAGAATTTTCCAGGACATTTAATTCCATTAAGCA
The DNA here is from genome assembly GCA_012654045.1 of Ptyas mucosa. Taxonomy (NCBI): domain Eukaryota; kingdom Metazoa; phylum Chordata; class Lepidosauria; order Squamata; family Colubridae; genus Ptyas; species Ptyas mucosa. The sequence goes on from WNWU01000079.1 coordinate 498,784, forward strand.
TCTTGATAATTCTGTAATACAAAGTAAATACAAGGTGTATTATAATGTCTTGTTGTAAACGAGGGGGTAAAGACATGGGCTAAATGAACAACAAACACCCCCCCCCCCAGATGTGATATGGGGTTCACTGCTCAATTGCCTGAATGATCAGGCTCAGTGTCACCTGTTTCCATGCAGTGATACAAAAATTTTACACTTAATTTTCCTATGATGCTGTTTCCTATGATGCTTGCCTTTCAAAACTTGTCAGTCTTACTCATTTTGGGATGCCTTGCGGATGGCAGATAAAAATCTATTGCTGAATGACTGTTGGTAGTACTGATGCTTGCTAAGATTCTGAGGAGAAAGTGACTAACTCCTTCATCATAGTTTAGCCTACCCTTTTTCCACATAGCTCCTGCAGCCTACAAAGTCTTTTGTTGTCATCTTAGCTGTGGTCCTGTGTGATAGGTAGGTGTTGACTAAGGGCAAATGTCTCACCCTAGATGATCTGAGGTTCTGAGCTGATCTAAGCCCGGGTGTTTCTAACTAACATTCTAACCATTGCATCGTATTCTTGAGTTCTCCGGAAGACACAATACAGTTAGTTTTCTTAACAACTTTGCAAGCAACAATGCCGGAGTGACATTGAATGGGACGCTTTCTTTTCCATGTTCATGAATAGAACGGACACACTATGCACACATCCATACAAGTAATGGACTTACAGGGGAAGATGTACAGAAATATACTCACCAGTATTATTATTTTCCTCAAGCACTATTTATTGACTTGGGCCTGGATGATGAAAGTGTTTTATTTCAGTAGTTAAGAATTGTTTATAATGCCGTAGGCTTTTCTTTGAATTTTGAATATAAAAAAAATAACACTTTTACCCTTAACATTTTCAATATATGCAGTCTCTCACTGAAAGAACTGAAATGTTGTTTTTTGCCAATCGACCTTGGAATGCTCATTGTTGCTGCTACTATTCTTGTAGTAGGATGGTCTTTTGTCGTATGGATTTGCCTTTATATCTTGAGACAGGTGGATTGACAAGGAGCATTAATGCAACACAAAAATCTCGAATGCAGTGCACTGCAAAATATATTGACTTATTTTTTTTTTAATTATCTCAAAACCTCTTAAATTATTTTTTTTAAAAAGAATTGCAAGATAAGCTTCCCAGGCCCATTACAGCACTCACTTTTGATCTAAAAGGTTGACAAAGCCATTCACAGCATTTAAATTTATAACAAAGATTAAACAAATAACAAATAGCTTGTTATCACTAAATACAGCTGAAAAACAACTGATGCATAACAGCTTATACCCCAATTTAGCCTTGCAAAAAAACAACCCACTAACAATTTTCCTTTTATGTTAGTTCTTTTTTTCCCTTTTTAGCCAAAGGTGCTCTAGGTCCTGTTAATTCTCTGAGGATATTGATGGAAACAAACTAAGGATCAAATCCCTCCTGAAAGCTCTTGAACTTCTATGCAACTGCTTACTTTACTTTTTCTTATTGCTCCAGTGAATGGCATGTCGAATGGGCCAATCAGTTATTGGCGAGGGATGACAATTTTTGATAATCCTGCTAGTGATATGCAATTGTAGGATTTCCTCTATTATATAAGAAAAGAATAATTCTGATGAATCAGCCCAAAGACCATTTCATTCAGCTTGATGGATTTAGGAAACTTAACTGAGTGGAAAGGTAATGAGCGGTTCTCTTACTGCGGCTCCCTAGGTGGCTCAGTGGCTAAGACGCTGAGCTTGTCTATCAGAAAGGTCGGCGGTTTGAATCCCTAGTTTAGGTCTCCTGCGTGAGCGGGGGGGGGGGGTTGGACTAGGTGGCCTCCAAGGTCCCTTCCAACTCTGTTACTGTTACTTCTCACACACTTGTTCAGTAGGAACTGGTGTGTAAGATAACCTACCAAGGATTCTGAATGTCTCATATAGTCACCGTGTCTACTATTGATTGCCTGAATCTCCCTATGTTTCCCAGAGTGCATTTCATTGACATGTCCTTTAGAACAGGGATCTCCACCCTTGGCCACTTTAAGCCTGGAGGACTTCAACTCCCAGAATTCCCTAGCCGGCATGACTATCTGGGGAATTCTGTGAGTCGAAGTCCTCTAGACTTAAAGTTGTCAAGGGTGGAGACCCCTGCTTTAGAAAATCAGAAAGGTATCCCATTCCATTGTAATATCCCTATACAGTGGCAAGAATCGTGGCATCTTATGGAAAATCTGGGGAAGCATTGTGAAGATGCTTCCCTAGATTTTATTGAAATCATGAAATCTGTTGATTGCAGCTCTCCTGTGGCTTGTCAGACCAAGCACAGAGCCATCTTCTGGAAAATGCTCAGACTCCTGGGCCACGAAACTTTGCATGTTGTAATAATGCACACCTTAGCTCAGTGGAATATCCTGAAGTTCAACTATGTTTCAGAGGAACAATTCACCTGAACAAAATAAGTGCAGCTCTTATTTGATTAATGGCATACATGCTGGTTGCATGATTTATTTACTGTTATTCATATACCAAATAATTTTAAGAAATGGAATTTCTCAGTGTGCTTTCCAGATTTTCCCCCTTTGCTCCGCTTAGGAAACTCCCTCTCCCCCATTCTTTACTACTTCAGTTGTAGGCCTGTAGTAGAAGTACTTAACTTTGTGGCTTTCCTTCCCAAGGACAATTTGGCTGGCTATGCTTCAAAAAACTGATTAGAGTACAGTAGTTCTGATTTTAGTGGGTGTCTAAATTTAGAGATTGCGGTATCTGCCTTGTGGCTTTGTTACTTTTTTTTTTCATTGTTTTGTTACATTGAAACACATTTTTCCTGCTTAAACTAGTCTGAAGAGTAGAAAGCCAACATATGTATTTCATTTATCTCTTAATTAAAAAAAATTGTCAATTATAATGCAACTTCTTTGCCATCACCGTAAGATGAGCAGCAATTCTAAATTGGAGAATGTTTTCATACTTGAAAAATCCATTGTTTGGTTTTGGAGCTATAGCTCCAAATAACAATTTTTTTAAAAAAAAAATCAGTTATACTTAATGAAAGCAGATTGAAATAATTTCATTTACATAAATACTTTCATTTGACCATACTTTGTTAATAAATTGTTGTTACTATATTTATATAAATAGCAAAACTGGAAGCTTTGTAATGTTGGTATCCAAATATAGGTTGATTAAGCTGCCATACTGAATTGTCTCTTTTTTTTTCCTCTTTGAGATGATAGATGTGTGAAAAGTATTAGTGTATGGAAACAGGAGTAAATGACTGTTTCATACAAATACACCTTTAGCACTTTTGCTTGTGAATATTGTACCGTTCAATCTCTTTATCCTCACACGTGTTTGAATCCTTAGAATGTGCTCTCTATTATTCTTTTTGCATCCAAAGAGGAAGATTTACTTCCAGTTTTAAAGAGGCCATATTTTCTTCCTTAAATTTGCACTTTTAATTCTTGGTTAGTGAAAATGAGCCACAATCACATTTTTCTTGAATTCCAACTAAACTGGGAATTATATCTTACTTAAAATGAAAAGCAGTTGCTGATACCACACTGTAGTAGTGAGGGGTGTGTAAGGGGAATACATTATCTGTGGCGCTTCCGAATGTAGGGGAACTAAGAATCCCTTTTAAATTTCAGCTGTGTGTGCTGATTTTTTTCCCCTGCACCTCTTCAAAAAGTTTTTCCTCTGATGGAGAACATGCCCTTCCCTTTAAAAAAAAAAATCTGCAATTTCTAATGTAACAAAAGGGAAAAATTCATTACAGGACTATAAATATATTAACACCTTATTTAAATCACTTTGAAATGTGAATAACCTCAAATGTAGTTAATAATTGTGTTCCTTTATTTGCTCTGTTTGCTCATGAAAGTCCAGGCCTGACTTGAAAATACACACTTCTTTGCCACACCAATGTTAATGGTGCATATGCAAATTGGAGCAAGTTTTTGATTTGTATAATCACTTCTTTATCTCATGGATAACAGTAGGAGGAATATCATGGAACACTTTAACCTATGCCTGTTTTTAATTAAACAAAATTATTTTTTAATGTGGCACTACATTATTTTCTATATAAAACATGTAGTTTAAAAATTCTGGTTCTTAGAAGCCAGCTACAAAATCTGGGTGGTTTTAGTAGTCAGGTGAATGCATTTTATATCACAGTGTCTTAATTCGCATGTAAAAAGAAATGAGGTGTGTTCTGAATTTTTTTTTAAAATTCCAATTTATTTGTATGGCCAAAGTTGCATCATGGCTTAGAATGGTGTGTGGGTCTGAGCTTGATTTTGTTTCAGATAAATCTGTGTACGTGTAAGCAGCCAAAATTATTTCTCATCCAGGAATTTAGGGGATACATGCATTCATCCAGTAATGTTTGCTATGGTACACTTTCAAGAATGCCTTGTGAAAAAGTAAGCTAGTGCAGGGGTCCCCAACCCCCGGTTCACGGATTGGCACCAGGCCGTGTTATGCCAGAAACCGGGCCATGCAAACAAGTGAACCCCATCTATAGGATGCAGGCAGCACACAAAACCACGCCCCCTCCAGTCAGTGGTGATATTCAGCCGGTTCTATCTGGTTTGAGCGAACTGGTAGCGGTGGCTGCGAGTGGCTCCACCCACCCACCGGGCCGTAATCACGTCCCATTTGTCCACATTTTTGACACTCTGCGCATGCACGGAAGGCCCTGCGCATGCGCAGAGGTGGCACGTGCGAGTGAATCGAGCGCGCTTGCGCTCACATTTGTGAACCGGTAGCAAAGGTAAATGAATACCACCCCTGCCTCTGGTCCATGGAAAAATCTCGCTCCACGGAACCGGTCCCTGGTGCCCAAAAGTTTGGGGATTGCTGAGCTAGTATAATGATACGGGTGGGACTTTATTTTAGGATTCCTTGATATGGCCATTCTGTATTCAGCGTTGAGTTTTGGAAATGGGAGACTCAATTTAATTAGTGTTTTGAACTTGTCTTCCCTCAGGTACTGGTGGAATGAGCGTTGCATGTGTTTTGAAGAGAAAAGCAGTGCTCTGGCAGGACTCTTTCAGCCCCCACCTGAAACAGCACAGTCAAGATACAGCTAATCCCAACATGCCTGTTGTTTTGACATCTGGAACAGGGTCCCAGGCTCAGACACAGCCAGCTGCAAATCAAGCCCTTGCAGCAGGGACCCACTCCAGCCCTGTTCCTGGATCCATAGGGGTTGCAGGTCGCTCCCAGGACGACGCAATGGTGGATTACTTCTTTCAGAGGCAGCATGGTGAGCAGCTTGGGGGAGGCGGAAGTGGTGGAGGCAGCTATAATAACAGCAAACATCGGTGGCCTACTGGGGATAACATTCATGCTGAACATCAGGTAAAAAGTTAAATATTTCAGAACTGAACAAATGAGCTAAGCGGGTCTTTTGGTAGCTGCATGCAGTGAATGTTATGAAATTTCTGTTTATCTAATTGATCATGTTTCCTTCTCTTGCTTCTTGCATTTCCAAACTGAAATTCTTTTGCTCGGGGTACAGCAACGCGAGATCCCAAATGCCTTTTGGACTCAAATCAGAATGTTCAATTGTTTTAAGCTTGTTTAATTTGCTTTTTGTATCAAAATTGGGGTTTGCGTGTGTGTGTGCCTGATGCTTTCTTCTTTCCCTCATCCTTTTCTTTCCTTTTCAGATGTGCTGCTGTTGTTTAATCTATTTGATACGTTTATGAAAGTTCTTTAAAAGCATCACTGGCAAAATTGCTTAATGTTTTATATTGGTGGAGTGTTTATAGTTTGCTGCTCGTTCAGTCCCATATCTAATGGGACTGGGGAAGCATAACTAAAAACCAAAGATTCCTTGGACATTCATTTCCCTCCTCCCGCTGCTAGTAAATATTTTTTTAAGTCCGCTGAATTTTATTACGTACCCAATAACCAGGGGATTTTAAAAATTTATCTTTCAAATTAAATTTAAAACAGCAATTTGGTCACCCAGGCAAAGCCATTCTTTTTCTATGTGCTTTTTGTATATTGCTTCAGAAACTAAATTATATGGATACAGTAATTATATTTCCCTGAATCATCTGTCAAAAGCCATTGAAATGGGAGTGTGTTTCCACCAGCTCTTTTCTTTTGAGCCCAATGGAAGAAGGGGTGGTCGTGGTGATTTATAATGTAGGCAGGAAATAGCTGCTGCTATATGCCTTTGTTCTGTGTGCTTGGAATGCTGTGTAGCAATTCACTATATTGTATTCATATATAGAAGGCTGTGAGGAGTAATGGGGATTTAGAAGACAGGGTGGGACTGTCTATGTGTTGATGTTAATTTAAAGATAATGATTTTCACAACTTTCAGTTCCTTTTTTTTAGCATGTTGGTATTCTTAGATTGTTTAAAAGTGAACATTTGAAACCAATCTCATTAAACATTTTTTTTAAAAAAGCCTTCTTAAACTAATGAGGATCTTGAACAGATTCAGCCTCTAAGAATATGAAGTTTGGATCAGAGGTGAATGTCCAATTCTTAACATTTTTATCCTTCTAGGAACCAGTCACTCCCTTTAAAAGTTAACAAAGAGTAAAAAAAAGAACCTGTGAAGTGTAGCCATGTTTTGAGAAATACATTTTCTCTCGATGAAATTTACTCTGTGGGTTTAATCTTATACATAAAGGGCATATGCATAATAAATCATCGCTGTCTTCTTGCGAAAATGAATTGCGCAATTATTTTTAGAAGGTCTATGAAATAGTAGTAGTCGATTTCTCAGTATTTTTTGTAGCAGGAATCATGTATATATAATTCACTCTTCATATCCAGATTTCAAACTGCTAACTTGATAATTTCTTCTGTACTGCTTAGATTCCTACCATGTGAGGCTCTTCTCACGGAAGACTTCAATTAGCACATTACTTTGAAACAATGTTATTTTTAAAAAATGTATTCCATATTGAACGACAGTGACAATTAACATGCTGAAGTAATTGTTTCCGAAGCAATATTAAAATTCATACATGATTGGTAAAGTTAACATGGCAGCAGCTGAGAATGACAGATGAAAGAGGAGAGTCCTGACACACTTTCTAAAAAAGGATAAAAGCCATGAGATAATCTGCTGTCTCTTTAAGAGCTTGGGAATTAGCAAGATTCTTAATAAGATAAACCTTTATGCATGACCTCAACCAAAATTTTGATGAGCTGGGATAAAACTATTATCTAGCATGTGGCACAATACTGTTTAGATAATAGTATATGTCACAAAATACGCGTGGTTTGCTTTTCTGCCTGTCCTTCTCTGGGAGGACTTTCCTGTCCTTAGGCTGGTTCTTCCTATAGATCCATGATGGTGAACCATGGCACACTTGCCCAGCTGGCACACAGAGCCCTCTCTGTGGGCACTTGAGTCATTGCCCAGCTCAGCTCCAACGCGCATGCACGCATACTCACATGCCTCCAGCTGGCCAGCTGATTTCCAGAATGTGCTGAGGGGGCGGGGCACATACGGGAGCTGCACAGACATGCATGGGGGGTCACACGTGCATGCACGGGGGTGGGGGGAGCGCAGCGGGGTGCAGCGGGTCCCCCCGCAGCCCATTTTTGGTCCCAGGAGGCTGCAGGGAAGCCTACTAGGACCAAAATGGGGCATGGGGGTGTTGCGTGTGCATGTGTGGGGTGGCGGGAGCGTGGGAGGGTCGTGCACGCAAGTGCAGGGGGGTGGGGCGCATGGGGGGGGTCGCACATACATTGCATTATGGGTGTCGGCACGTGCGCACTTTCAGCACACAATGACAGAAAGGTTAGCCATCACTGCTATAGATCATGCAAGGCCTTTCATACTAGCCTTTTTTCAGGATTTTCTAATAACTGAAAAATATTAATTTCTTATAGCATTTGGCTATGCTTATGAATGAAACTCCTGGTTTGAGGATCTAATTGGAAAATCATCTACATTATGATCTGGTTGCTTTAAATGTAGGAATCCATTATAACTGAAATGTCTTATCTCCTGAATTGTAGAATACCAGTGGTACCTCGTTACTCAATGTAAATTGAGGCACGATGAGTACTAAAAAACGAGGAGTATCAAACAGATTTTTCCCGTAAGGAATAAGGTAGTGAGTCACAAGAAGGCAGCTGCCACTGACAAGTTCTAGCTTGCGCGTTGAGTACCGGGACAAAATTTTCGCATCAGAATGTGTTGAGTACCAAATTTCGATGAGTTTCAAAGCAAGTACCAAGGTGCCACTCAGGTTTCCTTTCCTCAAGATGGGTTAGAAACAAAAAAAATGTTGCAAGTGTTTATGAAACACAGTTACATTTTCATGAAAGATACTAAATTTAAAAAAAAAAAGCCTGATGTGGAAATTCATATATCAAACCTTTACTTATTTAAAGCTTGTATTTTTTCTGCATCCTCGGACAGTACACAAATTAAACTTCTTAAGATTGGATATGTCATCAGCTATTTTATCTGGGTGTGTTGTGTATAGAATATGGAAATTAATTTTTTTTTTAGATATAGTCCTTCGGAAATTACTTTTGATGTGTAAAGTCATTCTATACCTTGTGAGGGATAGCCAGTTGTTTTGTTCCTAAATCAGTTTTTAGAAATAGAAATACAATACCAGAGTTGGAAGGAACCTGGGAGGTCTTCTAGTCCAGCCCCCTGCTTAGGCAGGAAACTCTACACCACTTCAGACAAATGGTTAACCAACATCTTGTTAAAAACTTCCAGTATTGGAGCATTCACAACTTCTGGAGGCAAGTTGTTCCACTGGTTACCGTATTTTTCAGACTATAAGATGCATCAAGATTTTGAAGAGGTAAGTAAGAAAAAGAAGTTTTTGCCCTCCCCAGCCCCCGGGAGCACTCTGCAGGCCTCCCAAACCCTCTGCACGCCCCGTTTTTGTGAAAAACAGTCCCATTTTTCACAAAAATAGGATGAGCGGGGCGGGGTTTCGGGAGGCCAAAAATGGCTGTATTCGGTGTATAAAATGCACCAACATTTCCATCCTCTTTTAGGGGGGAAAAAGTGTGTCTTATGCTCCAAAAAATACGGTAATTGTTTTAACTGTCAGGAAATTTCTCCTTAGATCTAAGATGTTTCTCTCCTTGATTAGTTTCTACCCATTGCTTCTTTCCTGCCCTCAGGTGCTTTGGAGAAGAGCTTGACTCCCTCTTCTTTCTGGCAGCCCCTGAGATATTGGAAGACTGCTATCATGTCACCCCTAGTCTTTCTTTTCATCAAACTAAACATACTCAGTCCCTTCAACCATTTTTCATATGTTCTTCATTTTATTTTGTGTCTGATAGCTGTGCCATAATTTAGATGAGGATAAATCCATAGCATAGATTCACAGTGGAAGAGGAAAATGTTTTTGTTTTTTTTTAAAGTTTCATAATGCAGCCCTATGTATGTCAGCTCAGTTAAATCCAATTGATTATGTGGAAGGACACTGGAATCTAAACAAAAGGTCCGGAGCTCTTACTCATTCATTAATTACCCTACTGACTAGATAGGAATTATGGGTCAGCATTCCTGAAAGACACTAGATTGGGAAAGATTCTATTACGCTTACAAAACTTAACACAAAAAAGTTTTCTACATCCTGTCAGCACAAGCGGGACAATAAAGAGGACAAGGGTAAGGATTTAATAAATGCCTTTACCAACATATGGTAGAAAAGAATAATTGCGAATTAATCCAATAAAATATACCCAGAATCTATTGAAGACATAAAGAGCTAACAAAAGAATGCAACAATGCAATACAATCATATTAATAAATAATAAAATAAGCTTATTTATTTGCCTTCATTCGTAATAAAGTAACCACACAGTGATTTTTTAACTACTCTGGGGTAGGACTGAATATATTTAAAACAGATGCAACCTACAACTTTCTGCTAAAAACAATTAGGGTGAAATAACCAGAATGTACACTAATTCACTAATCAAATAAAAGAGAAACAATTTCAAAACATATTTCTCAGAGGGAAAGGGGATGGTTGCAGAGTTACAGGATCATGTCCCTTAAAGACCCAGAATCCGGAGACAGTGACAGTGGCATGAGGAACCAAAACATGAAGACGGAAGGGATTATGTGATTGAAGGGCTGTAAACACAAGTACCAGGAAATTGTGAAACTGACGTGGAAGGTCCAACAGAGTCAAAACGTCACTGTTCTGAACAGGTAGTCCTCGACTTACAACAGTTTATGATTTAGTGATCATTCAAAGTTACAACGGCACTGGAATATGTGTGACAGTTTTTCACAGTTGTGACTTTTGCAACATGCCCACGATCATGTGATCAAAATTCGGATGCTTGGTCACTGGTTCATATTTATGTCTGTTGCTGTGTCCCAAGGTCATAATGATCAACTTTTGCGACCTTCTGACAAAGCAAGACCAAGTTCATTTAACAGCTGGCTCATCAACTTATCAACTGCAGTGATTCATTTAACAACTGTGGCAAGAAGATGGGGCAAAACTCACTTAACAAATGTCTCATTTAACAATAGAAATTTTGGGCTCAATTGTGAACGCAGGTCGAGGACTATCTGTACTAGGATCATGGGATAGGGAGAGGGATCAGGAACAGTTGTTAGGAGACAGTTATAGTGGATAATCTAGGCCTGAGACAGTCACGACATATTTAAGCTTATATTTTATACACACACATACTTTATTATTTTTTACAACTAAGTCAAGGCGGCAAACATATCCAACAGGTTGCCCTTCTCCTGTTTTCTCAAGAACAACAACCTTGTGAAGTATGTTGGGCTGAGAGAGAGAGAGAGAGATCCTGCACGAATAAGTCTGTGGTGTCTTCATCAGAAACCCCTAACCCCCAAGTAGGCATGATGTAAAAATTAACAAGCCCAAGAATCAGTAAATAGGCACAAAGTCAACTGATTATCCCAGTGCTGTGGGATCTTTTATAAAAAAATGATGTTTTTTAATTGTCTGGGTAGAGAATTGGCGAATTTGGAGGCAGTATTTGAGCTTCGTTAATTTTTAATTTATAGTACTTTCTTTTTCTCATTATTTGTCTCCCCGTCTCTGATTTTTCTGGGAAAAGTTTATGAGACACACGTTTTTGCTCTTCACACAAAACAAAATTTTTTCCAGCTTTTTTTTTGGGAGGGGGGTAGTTTCCTAATTCTCATTTGGCAGATATTTAACTGTTGCCATCCAACAGTTTAGTAACTTCCAGCTTTCATAAGCAGCATTTTACATTTTGGTTGATCTCAATGTTTACAGCTGTAATATTCTTTTAATTAATGATCAATCATACAAGCCTTCAACAAGTGTTCTATCTAATTGTGTAGCTGGGAGCTTAATCAGTTAATAAAAACTTCCAGGGACCATTGCTGAAATCAGCAGTCTGAAGATAATATACTAGTACTTTGCACATAAGATTTACCATACAAAATTGGACATATACTACACTTAAAATTGATTTGAGGGTTGATTTTTGTTTTGTTTTTCAAAATCCTCTTCAAAGTATAGAGAAGTTGAATGGCCTGGCATAAATTTGAAACATTTACCAATTTTGATTTCTTTCATTTTTGCCTTGAGGAAGTTATATATGCTGGTAGTGTTTTTTTTAAAAAATAGTACAACAAAGACTTAAGCCGTTGTACGGATAACATAATTTTGCCCCAATTATTTAGTACTAATCTCAAAAGCAAGAATGATAACAATATTTTGATTAGCACTGGCAATGTAAAATAATGAGCACGTTTGTGCTAATACTTATAATTTAGCAGCCCCTTGACAAAGGAAAAGAGGAAAATAATGAATCATATTTTACGTCAGGTTTTTTTTTTAAAAAAATATACCCTTAAGTAGAACTAGATTTGACAATGAGGCACACAGAACATGGATGGGGAGGCCTCCTGACCTGTTTGCTGTGGTTCTGCTTAAGTCTGTTTTTTGTCCTTCCCAGTCCCCAGGAGCCCTCTGCAGGCTCCCCAAACCCTCTGCGCCCCCCCATTTTTGTGAAAAATTGGTCCGTTTTTTGCAAAAATGGGATGCCCGGGGTGGGGTTTAGGAGGCCAAAAATGGCTGTATTCGGTGTATAAGATGCACCAACATTTCCACCCTCTTTTAGGGGGGGGGAAGTGCATCTTATACTCTGAAAAGTACGGTAATTGCTCTAACAGTCAGGAAATTTCTCCTTAGTTCTAAGTTGCTTCTCTCCTTGATTAGTTTCCACCCATTGCTTCTTGTCCTGCCCTCAGGGGTTTTGGAGAATAGCTATTGTTTGAAGGTGATTTGGGAATTATCTCGCAGTAGTCTTGAGTGAAATATCAGGACTGTAATCCTTAAAATTGGGTACTATCACTAGCCCTATTCAGGGATAGAGCATAGAGCTAGTCCTCGAGTTACAGCAGTACGTTTAGTGACTGTTCAAAGTTACAGAGGCACTGAAAAAAGTGACTTACGACTGCTTTTCAGTTGCAACCGTTGCAACTTCCCCATGATCACGTGATCAAAATTCAGATGCTTGGCAACTGGGTCATGTTTTCGACAGCTGCAGAGTCCTGAGGTCACATGATCCCATTTTGCGACCTTCTGACAAGCAAAGTCAGCGAGGGAGCCAGATTCACTTAACAACAGGGTAACTTATCAACTGCAGGGATTCACTGAACAGCTGAGGCAAGAAAGGTCGTAAAATGGGGCAAAAGTCACTTAATAAATGTCTCGCTTAGCAATGGGAATGTTGGGCTCAACTGCAGTGGTGAAATCCAATTTTTTTTACTACCGATTCTGTGGCCGTGGCTTGGTGGCCATGGCAGGGGAAGGATACTGCAGAATCTCCATTCCCACCCCATTCCAGGGGAAGGATACTGCAAAATCCCCATTCCTTCCCCACACCGGGGGGAAGGATACTGCAAAATCCTCATTCCCTCCCCACTCCTGGGGGAAGGATATTGAAAAATCTCCATTCCCACCCCATTCTGGAGTCAGACAGAGGTGGTATTTGCTGGTTCTCCGAACTGCTCAAAATTTCTGCTACCGGTTCTCCAGAACCTGTCAGAACCTGCTGGATTTCACCCCTGCTCAGCTGTGGTCGTAAGTCGAGGACTATTTGTACAATAATTGAACCTGCCTGTTACTGTGGGAAATTGTGACAGTTGTGAATTTATGACTTTTTATGTGGCTGTTGTTCAACGCAATTGGACATCACGTTTCAGGCAAAGCTGTGTCCAACAGCCATGTAAAACTGGAAGTAATTGTGTCAAAAATGGCAATAAAAACACTCGTGACCACAGGACACTGCAAATGGCTATAAATACTGTGTTGCTGAGCATCCAAAATGCAGCCACATGACTGTGGAACTTTGGAATGCCCCGAAAATGCCCCCTTTTCAGGTAGGTCATAACTTTGAACATTTGCTAAGCAACTGGTCGTACGTTCAGGACTACTGTACTACAGGTATCTATTGGAAGAATTTCAAGAATACCAAGTTGCACAATCTTTTACTGTTCTTATGTCAATCAGAATAAATGAGCACATAGCTCTTTGGAACTATTGCTCTAGTCAAGTTAGATTATTATGGTATTGTATAGTAGGCGATTTCTGAAATGGTTGTGAGAAACTGCATAGACATATTCATGTAGTCAACTCTGAATCAAGACTGATTAAAGGTAGCACCCAGAAACACAAAAGTTATATTAATGAAGTGTGAAATTTGATGTTATCTAAGACAATCAGGACATCTTTAATGTCATATGAATTTCATAGTTAGTCTATTTGTTTTAGCATTAATCAGAAGCTGTTTTTAGGGGGTTGCAGACTTAAGATACAGATCACATTTCAGCAAAATACTTATTTTGAGCCCTTTTCTCTAGGAGGAATTGAGGGAAAAGAAGCTTTTCATACTTTTCCCTTCTCTTCTCTTTTTGCTCCCTGTTTGTGGAATTAACATAAGTTAAGATTAGAATAATTCTTGACACCCAAGCAAGTTAATTTATTTGCCTGTTTATATGAGGAAAAATATGAGGAAATTTTGGATGTTTCCACTTGAGAGTTCCACGGAATGCTGAGGCATAGATACAATTACTGTAAACTTTGCGTAATGCTACTAACATTGATAAGGATGTTTTGTCCTGAGTGTAAACAGTTTCATTAGTCATATGGACTTTGTATATTTTTAGGCTTAATTCTTTCAGTGACACAACAATAATGCATATCCATTGCTACCAGTTTGGAAGGCAGCTTATAGAGAAAGCAGAAGAAGATAATCATGTTGTCTTTTTTTAACTCAAATGCAGAAGAGATTTCATTAGATATAATTTCATATAAGAAAAAATCAGTACAGTTGATAATTATGGTTTTCTAATTACTAAACGTGATCCTGCATCTCTTTAAGTGCAGTCATAAGTTTCTATTCTTTCTATTTTTCAAGAAAATGTTGGGATTTGTGAACTTAAAAGAAATATACATACTTTATAAATGTGAATGTTTTGTTTAGTTATATTAGTTTCAAATGCATTTTCCTTTATGTTGGCTAACCCACCTCTCTGTTTCAGTAAGTCTAAATGTTTTGTTTACCTTAACTGATCACCAAACATTTGTTTTTGTTTTTGCAGCTGTAATTTTAAATATACTTTTATGCAAGTTAAATACAAATGATTATATTCCAGTTGCTTAAAACTCTGCTTTATTATCTTCTAGTTTTCAGTTTGTCTTACCTACGTTTCTCTTGCCTCTGTAATAGGTTCGATCCATGGATGAATTAAATCATGATTTTCAAGCACTTGCTTTGGAAGGAAGGGCGATGGGGGAGGTAAGTAGATGGTTTTATTCTCTTGATCTTCCTCCAGTAAAGCCAGTGCTCTTCCTTGTCTCCATATGACAAATGACCTGATTTAGGCTTCATTTTAGAGATGGAACTAGAGATGAAGCTCTTGCACTGCTTATAGGAATATTCTGTTTTGCCAGATTTTGTAGTAGTAATACTTTATTGATTAGCCATTAGACCAAAGCAGAATACAGAACATAAAGCACAGAAGAATAATTAAAATAAATTAAAAATAGAGTAAAAGAAATAAGTACTGTAAAAGAAAATGCAAATCAAATTTCCATGTCACCTTACAATTTACCTCAAATTAGAACCAGTATGCAGTTCTCAGCTGTACTGTTTTGTTCAAGTAAGCCCTATTATATGTAATTTTGGGGTGACTACACATGAAACCTATTGTTTTAATCAGTGGTGAAATGCTACCGGTTCGCACTGGTTCGGGAGAACCGGTAGTGATAAAAACTACCGGTTTGAGCGAACCGATAGTAAAAAAAAGCTACCAGTTCCTAGGAACCAGTATTTCTGACGATCAGCTGGGCTGCATGATTTAGAATCGTTAGAAAGCAGGAAATCCTGCTTTCTAGTGAATCTAAATTGTGCGGCACAGATGTTCCCCCCCCCTCGCTGCTCTACTTACCTTCCCAAGCCTCCTTTTGGGGTGCACAGTGCGCATGCGTGGTCAGCGAACCGGTGGCAAACCGATTCAGATTTCACCACTGGTTTTAATATAAGAATCCCAATAGGCCATTCATCTGACGTGCAGTCCAAGTTACTGAATTCTCTCTTTCTTATACTATTGACATTCAGATAAAATAGGTGTGATGTCTTCTGTCTCTGGGGCTCCTCAAATACAAGTACGTTCATTATAAGGGATTTGGTTAAGCCGTCCTTATTTAACGATTGTGTTCAGCTGCTCAAATCTTGCTTGAGTAAATAGCCCCCTAAGGTGTTTGACATTTCTGTACTTAAATACTTGGCGATTTGAAAGGTATGTTTATAGTGGCTCACCCATTTCAATATGCCAGCCGTGCAAATGTTACATTTTTTCCCCCTTTCCGTAAAAGGACTGCATATTTACAAAACTACATTTACGACCTTATAGAATAGCTTTCCTATTTATTTTTAATTCTTCTTAGTAGGTTGTGTGATGCTGTGAAGATATTTCTGGCTGTAAAACTAAATGATATTCTTTATTGTTTGGTTTTGAATGCAGAGAGAGGCATTAGTAAGCACCCAAATTTATGACATAACCTGTTGTGAATGAACTTAGCCAGTTGTGGCTTATTCAGTAAACTATAGTTAAGCAAATTGTACGTGTGCGTAAACTGCTAAACAGTGATTAATGCTACTTTTCTATCCCAGTCTAGCCTGGGTTTCTTCAAATGTTTTAGACTAGGGGTTCCCCAACCCCCAGACTGTGGACCTGTACCAATCTGTGTCCCGTTGTGAACTGGCCTGCGCAAGGGATGGGCGAGCACGTGAAACTTCATTTGCGCATGTGCAAGAGCTATGGAACATGGTGGCTCAGTGGCTAAGACGCTGAGCTTGTCGATCGGAAGGTCGGCAGTTCAGCGGTTCGAATCCCTAATGCCGTGTAACGGGGTGAGCTCCCGTTCCTTGTCCCAGCTTCTGCCAACCTAGCAGTTCGAAAGCATGTAAAAAAAACGCAAGTAGAAAAATAGAGACCAACACCAACTTTGGTGGGAAGGTAACAGCGTTCTGTGCGCCTCTGGCGTTTAGTTATGACCATGGAGACGTCTTTGGACAGCGCTGGCTCTTTGGCTTTGAAACGGAGATGAGCACCGTCCCCTAGAGTCAGGAACGACTAGCACATACGTGTGAGGGGAACCTTAACCTTTACCTTTTAAAGAGCTAGGTTGTGCGAAACCATCCCTTCTGTCACCACTTGCTGGTCCATGGAGCCGGAAAGATTGAGGATTGCTGTTTTAGACTGTAACCTCTGCCATCTCTGACTCTGCCATCTCTGACTCCTGCTTTGAGGAGCTTATTGGAGTTTTAGTTCAAAATATTTGGAAGTAGCCAGATTGGATAGGACTAGCTGTGTTCATGCATATATTCTTAATTCCAAGTATGAGTATTTTTAAAAAGATGCCTTTTATGGTATCAAACCTGTTCAGCTCAGGATTATATACCTGAACTAGTACTGGCTTTTTCAGATACTAAGGGAATAGAAAAGAGAAAGGAATAGAAAAGAGAAAAGCCCCCCCTCCACTGGTTTGTCCATGTGTGAAATGAAAAAGTAAGAAATTGAACATGGATATATAGATGCCAGAAATATATATCACAGGATAGCTATTCCTTTCTAGATGAGTGGTTTTGGAAAAAGAAGACTTTCTTATTTAAACCTTTCCTTTGAGTTCTCCTAAACCTCTCATTGTTTTGCTGTGTGAAAAATTCAGCAGGCGTAAATCCTTGGAAAAGAGAATCAAGGCAGTGAGGAAGAGGTGTTTTATCGTTTAGTGGTGCTGTGGTTTGATCCAGTTTACAAATAATAATAAAGCAGGGATACAAATAAACAAACTAAATCCATCATGGTTAACCTATGGCACACGTGCCAGACATGGGACGCAGAGTCCTCATGCGCTGTTGCCACCTGTTCTTCTGGTTTCCAGCATGCATGCGCCGGCCATGGTCTTCGTGGGCATTGGAGCACTGGAAAACAGCCCCAAAACAGGCCGTTTTTCTGGCTGGTTTTTGACCTGAAAATGGCCTGAAAAACGACCAAAAACAGCCAAAAAATAAGCACGCATGCACTGGCCAGCTGGTCTTCAGGTTTTTCCAGAGCACTGCGGCTCCACTCCATCTGTGGGTTGATCCTCTTCTCTGACAGCAACTGAGAGAACTTAAAATCGATTAGCTCCCACTCCGTGCTCTAGCCACGCCTCCCCTTAATCCCCAGTCTTTCTCTCAGTTGCTGACAGACTGAGGTGGAAAATATTTGGCTCCGTGCTCTGGATCTTTGGGCGTTAGGTTTCTTTAATTTCTTTTGAGTAGTTTCTTTTCGGTGGAGCTTGGGGCTTCGTTGGTTTGATTTTTGTTTGGTTTTTTCTCCTTTCCTGGTTTCTTGGTTTGCCTGCTCGCTGGTTCTGCCCGCGTTGTGCCTGGGGTGCCTGGTCACGCGGAGCTTAGGCGCTGTGGGCGCCTCCAGCCGCCGGATTCCGACCCCTTGGGGCGGGTCCGGCTCGTGGAAGTCAAGGGGAAGGTCGGCGGCTGCCACCTTCCCTTTCGGATCGCTCCCCCGCCTTTTACCATCTGCGAGGGGAGCGGAGGCAGGCACGGCGGCCGTCCCGTCAGGGCTCTGCGGGCGGCGCCGTTTTTTTCCCTGGGCGGCTGCACAGCCGAGGCGAGTCCCAGGTGATCGGCGGCTATTGCAGCGACCGTCCCGGCAGGGCTCTGTGGGCGGCGCTGCCTTCTTTCTCCCTCCAAGTTCTGACTGCGCTAACGGGACGATCGAGTGCAGGCGAGGAGGACCGCCTGTTTGAAGTCGGCTTTGTGCGGCTGCCTTGCTCACAGCCG
>WNWU01000079.1:517126-578567 GCA_012654045.1 Ptyas mucosa
ATGGAGTGGAGCCGCAGTGCCCCGAAAAAGGACGTTCAGGTAAGACAACGTCCATTCTAGCGCTCAGGTGCGCTCACATGCATGCCAGTGGTGGGATTCAAATTTTTTTACTACCAGTTCTGTGGGCGTGGCATGGCTTGGTGGGTGTGGCTTGGTGGGAGTGGCAGGGGAAGGATACTGTAAAATCTCCATTCCTTCCCCGCTCCGGGGGAAGGTTACTGCATTCCCTCCCCACTCTGGGGGATGGTTACTGCAAAGTCCCCATTTCCTCCTGATCAGCTGGGACTCGGAAAGCGGGGAATAGATGGGGGAGGGGCCAGTCAGAAGTGGTATTTACTGGTTCTCCGAATTTCTGCTACCGATTCTCCAGAACTGGTCAAAACCTGCTGAATACCATCTCTGATGCACACACGTTCTGGTTTGGGCACTCGGCGCCAAAAAGGTTCGCTATCACTGAACTAAATAGTGTCATTTGGTTTTATTATATGGAATAAAGCATGTTCATTGGACTTATTAACAGAAGTTAACAGACTCCCTTAAAGCAACCTCTCAAGGGAAACCAGCCAAAGTCCAGCTAAATCTGCTTTGAGTGCACTCTCCTCATGATTGCCACAGAGACTGTCAATATTACTTGAAATATCCACGATGCTCAGACCAGTTTTATGGGCAAAGTTGTGGCGTTGCAGCATCTCTGCAGCCACATGATGGTGACTTCCAATGCTCTCTTCCAGCTTCCCACAAGCAAAGTCAATAGGGAAGCTGGCAGGATGTCAGAAGTCGCTCTTGCTTCCACTAAATATTGACTTATCATTGAAGTTTGTTTGCCACTATAATTAGTTCTGTATTTATGGTCTACAGTATACCCTTCTTAGATGATCACAGGATGATCCAGTGTTGGGGTTAAAAAATATATATATATGGTCAGCCTCAAATTCAGTATTCTGTTCATATCAAGACACCCTTCCTTCAAAGGATAATCCCATTTTTATTTTTAAAATAACTTTAGAAAACTAATTTTTAAAATTTCTATATGATTAATTCCGTTAATAGCAGAATTAAACAAGTTTTTTCATCACCACTTTTTTTGAAGAGTATAACAAGGATTTCCAAAGTTAGTGACTTCTGGCTACAGACCAGTGGTCTATCAGGTTCGGGCAAACCGATAGTGGCGGCTACGGGAGGCTCCTCCCACCTGCCCGGATGTCATCATGTCCCCTTTTTGACGCTCTGCGCATGCGTGGAAGGCCCTCCTCACATTTGCGCTCACATTTCTGAACCGGTAGTGAAGATAAGTGAAAACCACCCTGCTACAGACCTTCTGAATAACACGTCCTTAAACCAGGTGCCCCCCAAACTTTTGGTTGCCAGAGACCGGTTCCATGTTGGGCGTTTTTTTCTACAGACCAGGGAGTGTGGTTCTGTGTGCTGCCTGGATCCTTTGTGTGTGTGGATGGGGCTTTGATCGCTTGTGCAACCCGGTTACTAGTGGGTCGCTGGCCGTGGAGGTCTCTGCCTTAAAGTGCTATACCATAGGCCTGTGTAGAAACGGCTGGGGTCATGTTCCCATGTATACCTTCCACATAGAGTAGAAAGCACAAGTAACGTGGCCTTCGAAGGTTCTAAAATCATCCGCCCAGCATTGCTTTTGATAGTGAGATTATTATTATTTACTAAATAATAAAACAAAAATAAAAGAGAAGTAGGCTACTTGAAGCTCTTTGTATTATGTTATTGAAACTTTTAAAACCATTTCTGAGTTTTTCCCACAAGCACCAAATGCCTTAGCTACATGAAACCCAAAGACAGCTGCTGTACACTAAGTAGAAAGTTGGCCAATAAATGAGTTTTGCTCTTGGATTCAACTGGATAAGGTAGACTTTTGATCAGTACAGTGTTAAGAAGTGGAGGTGAGTTCAATCTGCTTCTCTGCAGACTTTTTTTTTAATTATTATTCCTACTTTGTTTTTTTTAAAGCAGTCTGGGCCATATAGGGAGACTGAATTAGGGAGAGGCTTCCTTATCCTAAGTAACAGATAAAGGATTGGCTTTCCTTTGAGGCATCTCCACCCAGACTCTTTATGCGCCTTGCTCTGTAAAAACAAAGTTAAATGCTGATAAGAGACAGTTATGCCTAGTACCAGCAGGTCTGACCTTCAGTCAGTTTCTGTAGTTTATGGCTGCATGTTGAACTGTTCCTCAAGACATGGTAGAAGAAAAGGGCTTTTGGGGGGGCGCGGCGGAAGGCAGTTATCTTTCTTTCTCTGATAAAAGAATGTGTTCAAGAGTTTTCAAGTTACTAATTACTGAAGAAATTCCTCATCACAGGAGCCCTTACTACTCCCCCCCGCCCTCCCAAACATTTCTATTCACTCCACCTTAAAGTCTGGTTATGTGGCTCCAGGGGTGAAATCCAGCAGGTTCTGGAGAACCGGTAGCGGAAATTTTGAGTAGTTTGGAGAACCAGCAAATACCACCTCTGGCTGGCCCCAGAATTGGGTGGGAATGGAGATTTTGCAATATCGTTCCCCCAGGAGTGGGGAGGGAATGGAGATTTTGTAGTATCCTTCCCCTGCCACACCCACCAAGCCACATCAAACCATGCCCACAGAACCGGTAGTAAAAAAAATTGAATTTCACCACACTGTGGATCGCCAAATTTTTCCAATACGGGAAATGATGAGCACAGAATGTATTGTAATAATAAGTGGCTGTTGTGAGGACGACTTGGTGAACTTGTGAAGGAAAATATATTAGGTTGCGTGGACTAAAATGATAACAGAAAAAGTTCTGAATGAAAGCAGAAGTGAGGTTTGCGTCAAGAATCAGCCAGAATATTGGAGAACACAGTATATTTTTAGAAGTAAATCGCCCTAATCTTAACTCTCCAATTTTGCTCCTCCTTTGCATGCAAGCCAAAAATTAAATGCTCAGAAGGATACTGGGAGAGGTAGTCCTACACATCTGGAAGTTGAAAAGCATAAAATATCAATTGAATGGGATTTATGGCTTGTTGCTGCCAGAAATGCCATGATTCCTCAAACATGATCTCAGTCATGATTCTGACTTATAATTGGGTGCAAGGCTCATTTTTAATAGGTTTGGCAGTGACCCAAGTCAGATGTACCAAGATAGGTACATATTAATTTATCTGCAGTAGGGTGCAGTTTATTCATGCCAACCCACAAACTTCCACAGTTTCAGTAGCAGTGTATTTTAATTAAACCTTGGAACTTACCTTAGATGTCTCCTGGTTTTGAAACATTTTAATCCAGGGGTCTCCAACCTTAGCCAGCAAAGCTGGGAGCTGAAGTCCACAAGTCTTAAAGTTGCCAAGGTTGGAGACCCCTGCTTTAATCAGTCAGATGTTGTGGGTGATTGGTGACTTGGGCTGTGGATAGCATTTCTAGTGGTGAAGCTGTCCTACCCATTTGCAGTATTTGTGAAGATTCTACCCATATTTATTTTTCCAAGCATAAATTGTACAGGCAAAAATGGTGATGAAAAGCTGCCATATTTGTGGTTTGTTCAGGCATTTTGCCAGTACAGAGAGGAAAATAATAGCCATTGCGAGTGTCTTTATTTTTTTCAGGTCATTTCCTCTTTGGTATTTGAAGTTTGGATTAATTAAATTTAATTAATCTGTTTGCATAGAAAGCCAAGAATCTGGAGTTATTAGCATTTAGTAACTTCGTTCTTGCAAAAATTGTCTTAAGGCGAAGTCTTCAGTAAGTTCACTAAAACCACACTGTGCATTCTCCTATGAGAGTTAAGTTGTTTTTTTTTTAACTGGAAAGCAGAAAGATTACAAAATGTTGAAGTATGGCGCGCACTCTTATTTGGTAGTCTGATAATTCCGTATCCTAAACAGCCTTAGGTTTTCATTATTGCAATATTTTTTTTTAATCTCATCTGTTCATCTGAGCCTGCTAACTTCCCTCATATTGCTGGAGCTACTTTGGCTTCATATGACTGGCGTTCAAAGAACTGAGATTGCTGTTAGTGTAAATCGTGGTGCTATCCACACCAATAAATTGTATGATTGAATACAGATGCTCCTCGTTTAACAACCACTTGTTCAGCAACCATTTGAAGTTATGAGAGTACTGAATGTGGAGATTTATAATCGGTCCTTGTAGTTACAAGTATTGCAGCATCCTCTCGATCACATGATTGTGATTTGGGCACTTGGCAAACTCGCTTGAAAGTAAAACAGTTGCAGGTTTTCATGTGGTTGCCATTTTCAACCTTCACTGCCAGCTTCTACCAAGTAAAATCAATTGGGAAGGCAGCGGAAGCTTGCAAACAGCAATCATGTGATATGACCATGCTGGGATTCGCTTAATGATAGCCACTGGAATTGTCCCGCTTTATGTCTAATGATGGAGTTTCCAATCACAATCACGGTTGTTAAGCAAGGACTACCTACAGTCTAAGCCAGTGATGGCTAACATTTTTGCCATCGCTTGCCAGGAGCGGGGGGGGGGGGGGGCGTGCGTGTGTGTGCCCACACATATAATTCTATGTGCCCTGCCCCCGCGCATGTGCGTGCAACCCCCGTCCTCGTCCCCCTGCTCCTGGCACACAATAGCACGGTAGGTCTGTTTTTTGCTCTCCCCAGCTTCCAGAACCTTTCTAGGAGTCTGGAGAGGGCAAAAATGACCTTCTCTACCCCCTCCAGAAGCCCTCTGGAGGCCGGAAACGGCCCATTTGCCAACTTCTGGTGGGACCGGATGTCCCATATTTTGCTGTCCCCAGCCTCCAGAGCCTTTCTAGGAGTCTGGGGAGGGCGAAAACGGCCTTCCCTATCCCTGGAGACCAGAAATGGCCCATTTGCCAACTTCTGGTGTTGGACCAGAAGTTGGCAAACGGGCCATTTTTGGGGGGTGGGGAAAAGAGAAAAACGGGCCTTTTATCTGGATTACAAGTCAAAAGTTTTTCTGTTTGCCAAACAAACTCTCTCTCTCAAAAGATTGTAAGAATGGGATTTACCAACAGCAAGCTTCATTTGCAAACAATTCTGGCAAGCCTGTGTAAAACATTTTAACTATAGTCTTCATTAATATAACTGGTAAAGTGTAAAACTCTTGGGACAAAGATCCTTCTTTGCACAGGAATAAGCATCCAGGCACCAAGGACCATATAAGTGAAACTTCTTGGTTCTCTGTAGAAGACTATAAAGCAGGGGTCTCAAACTCAAGGCCCACTGGCCGGATCCGGCCCGCGTGGGGCTTAGATCTGTCCTGTGTGACCTCTCTGGAAACAGCGAAGGACTGGCCCATGGTGCCTCTGCCAGCAAAGACGGAACTCAGGAGGACTGCGTGTGGCCCTCCCGAGGTCTGTTTTCGCTGGCAAAGAGTTGCAGGAGGCCATAGCAGCCAAAAATGGAGCTTGGGAGCCCGTTTTCTCTAACAGATCACTCGGGCCACCACAGGCACCCCCGACACAAGTGACATCAAGCTGTTCCCCCTCCTCAAGGTCAAACATAACCCTGATGCAGCCCTCAATGAAATCGAGTTTGACACTCCTGGTACAGGGGTTCTATTGGTAAATTGGAATAGGATAGTGATTGGTTTTTTTATTTTAAAAAGGGTGTTTATGGGAATAAAAAGTATTTATGAATGGTGGCTTTAAATAAACCTACAGTTTAAAATGAAAAAGTGATCTCATCAACTGAAATCTACTAACCAACCAGGAAAAAAACCATAAAATTGGTAGTAACAAGTCCTGTTTCTCATAATCATGTAGACTTATCCCCAAGGCAATTTGATCAAGTGGTTAAGGCACCAGTCTAAAAAGCCGGAGACTATGGTCTCATCCCGCCTTAGGCATGAAAGCCGGTTGAGTGACTTTGGGCCAGTCACTCTCTCTCAGCCCAACCCAACCTACCTGATGAGGTTGTTATTGTGGGGAAAATAAGAGGAGGAAGGAGCATTAAGTAGGTGAGCTACTTGTAAAAATAAAAAAGACAGGATTAGAAAATCTAAAAAAACATTTACAAAATCCGTACACCTACGTTCACTGAAGAATAAAATATTAACTTGCTGAATGTGTATATTATAATGTTTTCTTTGTTTCAGCTTCAGGTTTTAAACTTCGACTGATACATAAATTACATTTCATAAATGTATAATTTATGCTGATACTCGGTAAAAGACACTGCTCATACATCTGAATTGCTACATAATCCCTGAATACTTGGCTTTCAGTATCACCATAGTATGCTATTCCATCCCTCACTCTGCCCCACCAAATTCTTAGATCAGTGTTACTTAACCTCGGTGGCTTAGAAGTGTGAAGACTTCAGCTCCCAGAATTCCCCAGCCAGCCTACTGGGAAAACATTCTGTGGTGGTTACTCCTGTTTAGGAGGACCAGCATTAGATAGGACTGGTGTGCCTGTGTGCTAGGGAGGTAGAGTAGTGAGTCTTCATTACCGTAGTCATCAGTCCTTCTAAAGCACATTCGTGTGGTATTATTGCACCCATAACAGGGACCCTGAATAACAAGAATAAGGTCCCAAAAAACTCGGTGAAGCCCCAGGTTTTGCAAAAAGCTTAACAAAGAAACTAAAGCAAAAACAAGACATGCCATGTGGACTTTTGCCTTGTACCTCCATAATGCTAAATAATGGAAGTCTCGGCTTCCCGTCGGCTTGCGAACACAACACACAAGGCTTCACTCCGGGTGGCAGGTGAACAACTTGGTTTATTTGTGACAACAGCTCTTTCGTGGAAACCGGAATGTCGGAAACAAACTAAAGATGCAGCTACTGAGCGCTGTGCCCGCTGCTGCTTATAAAGGCTTAATTGAGGGCGTGCCTTCCAGATTGTAGCTAGCCGAACAGTCCTTCTCGAATCTCCCGCTGTTGTAGTCCGGGCGCGCCACGATGATGTCACTCACTGTGCCAGCTCCATTCTCGCCAGCTGCATCCCTACTGCCCGCTTTCTTCTCCCATAGTGCCATTGCTACTCCCACGCGACCCACAGTATTCGCCCATCACCAACCGTGCTCGTAGACCTCCTATATACCGCAACTAACCCCAACACCCACACCAGTGATGCCTGACGCCCGTAAACCCCTCCCTTTTCCAGTAGAAGCGACATCCATGTCTCGGGGTTGACAGCAAGGTGTCGAGTGCTGTTTGACACTCCACAGGAAGGGGAAAGATGGAAGGTTTATGGGATAAATGGACTGGCCAATCATGAAATGTCACATAGTTGGCCAACCTCCTGAATGGGAAGTCTCCACAGTATAAAATTATGTGCCGTATTTAATTACTTATAAAATTTCAAATAAGCAACAGGAATGGTTTCCATACTCACTTAGTTTCTCAGTCCCTAGAATGTGAGAAATTCGTTGGGTTCACAATGCACAAACTACGCATTGAGTCATAGTTTGTTTTAGCCCTGTTTCCTTGGATGAATCCTAACAACAAAGTTGATATATTGCGTTGCTCCAAAACACAGATTCATGCGTCACAGTAACCCTAAAGTAGGTAAGGTTCATTGCACTCTTCATTCCATTGATTTAATATGCTAACAGGTCTGAAATAAAATAATATAGTTTCATGTCAGTTACTAGGAATGAGAACTTTTGTGGTTTATTGTAAGCTGCTAAACCATGGGTGTCAAACTCAATTTTAGTGACGGCCGTATCAGGGTTGTGTTTGACTTCGGAGGGGGTGGGTGGCCAGCTCAATGTCACTCATGTCAGGGGTGCCTTTGGTGGCCTGAGCGCTTTGCCCGTGAAAAGGGACTCCCAAGCTTCGTTTCCAGCTACGATGGCCTCCTGAAACCCTCTGCCAGGGAAAACAGAGCCCGAGAGGACCGTGTGTAGCCCTCCTGAGCTCCATTTTTGCTAGTAGAGGCACTGCAGGCAGGTTGTTAGCTATTTCCAGGGCCAGATCTAAGCACCCCGCAGGCCGGATCCAGCCCCCTTCTCCCCCCCCCCCCCCGGCCTTGAGTTTGACATCCCTATGCTAAACTGTATTTTAACAAATGGGGAATTGAACGTGGCCAGGGAATAACAGAAAGAAGGCAGCTGTCAGGATAGGTGAGATATTGAGAAATTCCATGTTGCTTAAAACTTTACCGCTTCCTGCATCGTGGCTGTGTTTGGCCTTTTAATTGTTCATTCCAATATGAGTACGTAGTTATATAATCATGTCATTAATATATGTAAATACTGGCATGTAAACATGACTCTTTGGCCTCAAATTACTTGTATGTTCTTATGAGGAATTCTGCCATACTGCTATCAGTAGATTTATTTATAAGTTCCCTTTTAGAAAGCATTTCCTCACTGTGCCATAACTGTTTTTGTTATTGCTGTTGTTGTTGAAGAGTTTCCTAATTGCACCTCTCTCCCCTACTTTTCAACTTTGTTCCACCCAGCTCTGCCTTGCTTTATTATTACCTAATTAAAGCCTATCAGTCATCGAAACTTTTGCAAAAGGTGAAGCAAAAGGTTTTGCCAGATTTGCTGTGCCTGACCTAGACCTGCCCCACAAAATGAATTATTTTGGTGATTTATTGGACGTGTTGCTCTAGAGTGTCTGCCTTCTCTTTGTAATCCAAAGGAATATTGCTGCCCCCTTCCTTGTAGGAAGGGAATAGTAAGAGGTAGTCCTCAACTTACGGCCACAATTGAGCCCAAAATGTATGTTGCTTAAGACATTTGTTAAGTGAGTTTTACGACCTTTCTTGCCACAGTTGTCAAGTGAAGCCTTGCAGTTGTTAAATTAGTAACCCTGCGGTTAAGTAAACCTGGCTCCCCCATTGACTTCGCTTGGCAGAAGATTGCAAAAGGAGACCACGTGACACTGCAACTGTCATCAGTGTGAGCCAGTTGCCAAGCATCTCAATTTTAATCACGTGATCCCGGGGATGTGGTCATCAATGTGAAAGATGGTCATGTGGCTTTTTCCAGTGCCGTTGTATCTTTGAACGGGTCACGAAGCGAACTCTTTATCAGTTGAGGACTACCTGTAATGATGGGGGTTTTTTTCTGTTTAAAATTAGGTCTTCCTAATTTTAGGATGACTCTTCCAACCCCCACTCCCCCCTTTACCTTGCTTTGAAATACTGAATGGCAGATATATCTGGCCGCCATACCCTCCAGTTGTATTGAGAGGGCAACTTCAGAAGTCCCAGCAAGCACACTTTTCTGGGAAGAAGTTGCAGTCCTAACATAACTTAGGAAATCTGCTCTCTGTGTTAGTTACATGAGGAAGAGCAACAGAGAGATGGGAACTAGCTATTATTTTAAAGCTTCTATCTTTCTCCTCATGTCCCATGTCCTTTTTAACATAACAATATTTCTGCTTTTCCTTTACAGCAGCTTTTGCCAGGGAAAAAATTTTGGGAATCTGACGATTCAAGCAAAGATGGACCAAAAGGAATATTTTTGGGTGATCAGTGGAGAGACAGCGCTTGGGGGACATCAGGTATTTTGAAATTACCGTGATTGTAAATAATTCTGGACAATCAGCGCTATTTCTCTTTTACAATCCGTCTTCTCTTCCTCTTGTTTCCTTAAAATACTTTAGAAGGTTTAGTTAAAAGTATTTTAAAATGGTCCATAACATCCAATTATTGTAAAACTAAGTATAATTTTATTGGTTAAGGGAATAATACAGGATAGTGAATTTATCTTGGGTACACTTTTTAAGGAAGTGGAAAAGAAAGTCAGGGCCGACTGTGGCCATCGAGGGACGGCGTTAATTTCTTTGCGCTGCTAAAAGACTACAATTCCTTAAAGGCAGATTGAAAAAAAGCCTTTGTACATGGGGTGGTATTTTTATCTGGAATGCATTTCAAAGATTACATTGCACCACCTTGGAACAGTATATTGCTTCCAGTTTATTTCAGCCACAATTCAGAGTGCTGGTTGTGACTCTGAAAGCCCTAAATAATTTATGACTAGGATATCTGAAACAGCCTGTTCTTTTATTTGAGGCTGATGATCATTTAACATCAAGGCTAGAGGCCCTCAAGAGCCAAGGTTGATGGAGAGCCAAGGTTGATGGGTGCTGTTGATAGCAGCACCTGGCTCTGGAACACTCTGCCGAGAGGGAAAAGTTTAGCTCCTTCCCGTCTCTGCTTTAAATAGGCAGTAAATCCTTTCCTGTATTATTTTACATGAAAGAGATGTGGAATGTTTGTCATAGATTAATATTAGTGTTGCTCTCAACTTTTTACTCTATAGGACAATGTCTCCCTGTCCTTAGGTTTCATGCTAAATTTTAATAAGTA
Source organism: Ptyas mucosa (assembly GCA_012654045.1). NCBI lineage: Eukaryota > Metazoa > Chordata > Lepidosauria > Squamata > Colubridae > Ptyas > Ptyas mucosa. Next base: position 527,379 of record WNWU01000079.1, read on the forward strand.
GTTTTAATTGAACATTTATCCTTAGTGACTTTTAGAAGAAAAAAGGTGAAATTGATAAAATTATTATTATTATTATTATTATTATTATTTTAAAAAAACAGGTTTTATTAAAAATTTTCCTTTTGCATACATATTTTATGAACAGAGTATTGATCGGGTCACATCTTATACAACTTATAACATAATTATATATATTTTATAATCTATTCCAATCTTTTTGATTTTTCCAAATACAATTTACATATTTCAATTTCTACCATAATATTCTTTTTTTCCTACTTTTTATTTTATCTTGATCTCTTCTTAATACATTAGCGTATAAACAATATTACCATCCGCCCTTCACGTCCCAATTCTTAACATAACTTCAATTAATTATCTTATTTATAAACAACATACTTCATCCTGTTCAATTTTTATATTACAACCCTTTAACTTAAACAATATCACTTCCATCCTTAATTCCTGATTTCTTATTGTAACATTAATTATTTTAATACTATCTAAATTTTAATTATATCTTATTTCATCACTTACAACACTTCATTTAGAATCCCCATCATAATTTCAATTCTTTTCATAAATGGACCGAAATGGATAAAATTAATGAGTAAATAATGGGGCATGCAGAATAAGATGGGAAACAATCATACGTTGCAGACCCCAAATATTTTGCTGGTAATAAATTTCCCTCTTGAGAAATTGTAACTTGTGACTATTGTGGTTATTTTTGTTGCAGATCATTCTGTTTCCCAACCAATCATGGTTCAGAGAAGACCTGGTCAAGGTTTTCACGTGAATAATGAAGTTAATTCAGTGCTGTCTCCACGATCGGAAAGTGGTGGGCTTGGCGTTAGCATGGTAGAATATGTGTTGAGTTCATCCCCTGGGGACTCCTGTCTCAGAAAAGGAGGATTTGTAAGTAATACTGTGGCCTTTCTATTCCTGAACCACAGTTACCTATTTGGGATGCAGTGTCACTGTATTTGGAACAGGGTGAATTTAAATCATGATTTAAATCACTAGTAAAAAGGCTTGATTTAAATCAACTTGATTTAAATTGTAATTTTTAAAAAGCAACTGTCATCTCTGTCTCACAGCGGCTCCTCCTCTGACCCGCTGTTCACTCACCGACAGTCCCGTTCACTTTAACGTGGGACTGCTGGTGATGTGGCAGTGACACAACAAGGTGAGGGGCGTAGCAGGCAGCAGGTGAGTGGATGCCTGTTAACAGGTGCTGCCATGAAGGATCTGAAATGACAGGTGCTCTTTAAATGTAAGGACTCATTATTGCTGGTAGTTAGAATCTGTAATATTATTATTTGCGAACAAAATGAAGGTTTCCTATTTAGCTTGCAGAGCTTGGATTCATTGAATGAGTTTACCAAATGTGTAAATATTGCAGAATATACCGCCTCATGCTACATACCAGTAACTAAGCTCCATTTCATGCTGAATAAACTAAACTATTAATGTATCTTAAATAGAAAAATATCTTTAGATAGATTTGTACTCCAAAAGCATTTTATTAAAAAAAATTCAATTTAAAAAAATCCAATTTAAATTTTAAAAAATCCAATTTAAATTTAAAAAACCATTTTTAATTTTTTTCAAAAAAATAATTTTTTTTAATTTAATTTTTAAAAAAAAATATTTATTTTTTTAAACTCAATTTTTATCCACCCTGATTGGAACAATTTTGAGTTGATCATCGTCTTAATACCCCCTAAAATTATGTTCACATAAGGTAAAATTAAATAGAGCTGAATTAAAACAGTGGTAAAATTTATAAATCCTATGCAGATTATTGACGTAGAATTTTTTTCCAAATTGTTAACAATTGAATTTTCTGATATGGTTTATGGAGAATTTAACAACCCTCTGTGCTTTACCCAGGGGCCCAGGGATGCAGAGAATGATGACAATGATAAAGGAGACAAGAAAAATAAGGGTACATTTGATGGCGATAAATTAGGTGATTTGAAGGAAGAGGGAGACGTAATGGACAAGGCTAATGGTTTGCCTGTGCAAAATGGAATCGATGCGGATGCAAAAGATTTTAGGTACATAAGTTTCCATATGTGATTTTGCGCTGGGCAGGGCAGCAGTTCGTCATGACAAATCATAGTTAATATTCTCTGAGGAGAAAGGAACCTCTGATTTCTGTACTCTTTTCTTCTGCCAAGACATATTCCAGCCTAATTTGCTCGGCTGGTTACCTATCATACAAGGAATTGTGGATTAGAATAAATTCTAATCAGTTGTTAAGCAAACTGGTTACAAGGCCTGGCTTTTTGGTTGGCTTGATCAGAAAATGGAAGTTTACATAGCTGTCCAGAGTTGCTTCGTGTGAAATGGGCAGCCATATGAATGTGATCAATAAATAAAAATCCTAATTTAAAGTTGTTTTCATTGATGAACAGCAAACCAGGAAAAAGAACTGGAGTGCTTCTCCCAATTCCTTCTTCCAGAAGGAGAGGGTACGTATGCACAAAGTTCAGTGTTACATAGAAACGTAGTCAAATGTCCAGTTTGAGGAAAGTTTGTATTGTATTACAAAGTTACTAAGGGGTGTAATGGCTCAGCAAGTAAAAGGACGCTGAGCTTGTCAGCTGGAAAGCTGACTGTCCAGGTTTGAGACACGAACTCTGTGTGCAGCAAGAGCGAGCTCCCGTTACTTGGTCCATTTCCCGCCCATCTAGCAGTTTGAAAGCAGGCAAATGCGAGTAGATAAATAAGTACCACTTTTGTGAGAAAGTAATGGCGTCCCGTCTGCCACAGCATGTAGTCGTGCTGGCCACATGACCATGAAATACCATACATAAAATACCATACATGGTTACCTCAGCTAAGAAACCGAGATGAGCACCGCCCCCTAGAGTCAGAAATGAGTGGATAGAGAAAATCTTCACCTTTAACCAAATTATCAGGATTGGCATTTAAAGTTGGTATAGTACCGTGATGGCGAACCTATGGCACACGTGTTATAGGTGGCACGCAGAGCCATCTCTGCGGGCATGCGAGCTGAAACCCAGGTCGGCTCCACCATGTATGCCCGCGTGCCTCCCACGGGCCAGCTGATTTTCAGGTCTTTGCCGGGAGACGTGTGTGCATGCGCGGGAAGTGGGGAGGCGCACCACACCTGTTTTTGGTTCCGGGAGGCCTAGCACCAAAATGGGGGTCGCGCACACATGCGCAGGGGGGAGCGTGGGAGGGGTCGCACGCATGCATGGGGTGGGGCCTACGGGAGACATTGCGTTATGGGTGTCGGCACGTGTGCGTGCATTCTTGCGCATGCACGTACACTTTCGGCACCCAAGGAAAAAAAGATTCGCCATCACTGGTATAGTAGAAGGGGCCAGGTAGGTTTTTCCCCTTGTAAGCTAGGATTGAGAATCCTGGGGATTGTGGTTCTTAGGCTGTTCTTTCCTTCGTTCTCTTGGGAGATCACACAGCAGCAGGCTGCATCATTGGATCGTTAATTGAGCAAGCTAATTTTGAAAGACCTTATTACATTGCCTTCAGGTTTTATTGTTACTAATAAAATTATCCTGGGAGAGAATTCCAATATGGCATCACGTCTGGGTTTAAAGACGTTTGTAATACGGAAGAAGAGAAGCCATTTCAGAGGATAACACAGCTTAAAGAGAGAGCGTTGTAACACATAAGTGCGCATGTTCCTATGGAGCTCTAATTAAATTAAGTGTATAAGGAAATATGTAGGACCAAATTGAAAACACCCCTTCCCCTTTCTTTTTCAGCAGGACACCAGGAAACTGCCAGAACTCTGCCAATGATGTGGATCTTTTAGGGCCAAACCAGAATGGATCAGAGAGCTTAGCCCAGTTAGCTAATACTAATGGTGCCAAGCCTGTGGAGGATTTCTCTAACATGGAGTCCCAGAGTGTTCCTCTGGATCCCATGGAGCATGTTGGCATGGAGCCACTTCAGTTTGATTACTCTGGCACCCAAGTACCTGTGGATTCTGCTGCGGCAACTGTGGGCTTATTTGATTACAACTCACAACAACAGGTAGGTGCTACTACTACATTTATCGACCCAGATGCCTTTTTCAACTTCCCCACCTTACTTCAGTGGATTTGCACACATACACACAATCCCGATTTAGTGGAAATAGCTCGGTGTACTCATGACTATGATTTTTTTTTCTTTTATGTGGATTAAACAGTTGAGTTTCCCTAATCTTTTTTCTTCCATACGTTTTTCTTCTACTCTGGACACCTGCATTTCAGGCCTGTCTGCTGCTGCTGATATAAAGATGAGATATGAAATATCTATCCTATAAAACAGAGAGAAGGGAGGGAGAGAGGAAGAGAGAGGGGGTGGAAACAATATATAGGTTATAAGTATTTGGGGTATGGAATTAATTTAGGAAATGGGCGTCAAGACTGTTTTATAGCCAAAAAACATAAGCTTAGTGAGTACTTACTTTATTACAAAGCTTTCTCTACAGCCGATTGTGTCATTCTGCTGTTACAGTGAGTCTGTTCTGGCTCTATGTGATGTGCAGCATTATTGTGGCAATAAATACAAGCACCTTTTAGGGAAATTTTGACAAATAAATATATCCTAATGCTTACTACTTCTGCCAACCTAGCAGTTCGAAAGCACATAAAAAATGCAAGTAGAAAAATAGGGACCACCTTTGGTGGGAAGGGAATAGCGTTCCGTGCGCCTTTGGCATTTAGTCATGCTGGTCACGTGACCACGGAGACGTCTTCGGACAGCGCTGGCTCTTTGGCTTTGAAACGAAGATGAGCACTGCCCCCTAGAGTCAGGAATGACTAGCAAATATGTGCGAGGGGAATCTTTACCTTTACCTTTAATGTTTGCTAACAGCGAACTGAGTTATCACCCACATAGTAGTTAGTTTGAAATTGGAAAAAGAAGAAGATGACTAAAAAGAGAGTAAAACAAGAGGGAGTAAAATGGGAGCTTCCATTAACCTTAACCAGAATGACAAGTTTTAGGCATCAAAAGAATTGCCATTTAATAGTATCCACAGGGTCCCAGGTTGTCCCTCCCTATTATAAAAGACAGGCAGGTCTCATTTAGTAACCATGATTGGGACCAGTGGCCTAGTTGTTAAGTAAAACTGTCACTAAGCAAAATTGTAGCTGTGCTTATTATCTTCAACTTTCCTTTGCTTTATAGACCTGCAAAAGTCATAAATGTGAGGATTGGTCGCAGAGTTACCTTTTCATTACTGCAAATAGTTGCTGTACAAGGCAATCGCTAAACAAAGACTACCTTTATCTGTCAGAGGGATACCATGTTTCCCTGAAAATAAGACCCAGTCTTATTTTTTTATTTTGCCACCAAAAAGACACCAGGTCTTACTTTTTAGGGGGGATATTGTCCACTGACTCACCTCACTTGCGCGCGTTGCCCCCGGCCTCTTTTTTTGTTATCAGAGGCTTTCAGGAACTTCTTCATCCGGCATGGCTTTCCTGAAGGGGTCTGTAGCCGATAACAGAGCTCCGGACTGATCCAGAGCTCTGTTATCGGCTACAGAGGCCTCCAGGAAAGCCTTGCTGGCTGCACCAAAAGAAATGAGCCGAGGTGTGCGAGCCCTGGCTGCAACTATCTGAAGGTAAGTAGTAGGGCAGCTCCACCACCCTATCCCCATCCGAGCTTAATTTTTACCTGTGCACCCTACCCAGGAATGGGTGGAGTTTTAATTAGGGCTTATTTTGGGGGTGCACATGTAAAAATCAAGCTAGGACTTATTTTCTAAGTAAGTCGTATTTTCGAGGAAACACGGTGGTAGTATGGGCAGAAAGTTCTAGGTTCAATGAGCTGCTGATATTAAGAGCATCGGAGTATAAATTGTAAAGTTAACGTCTTTTTTTTTAAAATTGCTTATTTCTCAGCTGTTCCAAAGACCGAATGCACTTGCTGTCCAGCAACTGACAGCAGCCCAACAACAGCAATACGCATTAGCAGCTGCCCATCAACCTCACATAGGTAAGCCTTCAGGTCTTGAATGGGTGAAAATCTGCTCGGCCTTCTCTGCTCCATTCATCCCTTTGTTAAGTAACTCCGGGGATGCGAGGATTAAAAAAAAAGAGTGCGAGGATAAAGCAGAAATGATTATGTGATTTTCACAGGGTTTTTATATCCTTTACCTTTATTGTGTCTGGCAGTGATGATGCTCTTGCCCTCACTGAGACTTGAGAGTCTATAATGAGAACTTGTATTGGAAGGACTCATTGCCTCTGAGCCAGACAGGAATTAAGTTACTTAAGAGATTTAACCGAGAAACACATTCTCCTCCCTCCTTTTCCTCCTGAAATAGCCTCGCATAATGTTTGCACAAGAACTGCCAGTCATTTAAATAAGACTGAAGGCAAATGGAAGAATATATGTCTTACTGGGGCTGGGGGGGGAGGGTGTTTGATAGAGCGGTTCCCAAAATCAAACGCCCTATGTCCGTGATGGCGAACCTATGGCACGGGTGCCACAGGTGGCACATGGAGCCATATTGGTGGGCACGTGAACTCAGCTCCGGCACGCATGCGTACGCTGGCCAGTTGATTTTCAGACCTTCTGGGCCCACCAGAAGTCATGAAACACACTGTTTCCAGCCTCCGGCGTGCCTATGAGGGGGTGGGGAAGGCCGTTTTTGCCCTCCCCAGGCTCCTAGAAAGGCTCTGGAGCCTGGGGAGAGCGAAAAATGGGCTTACCGGGCCCACCGTGCCATCGCGTGCCAAAAGCGGGGGGAGCATGGGGGGGCGCATAAAATTATGGATGTGGGCACACATGTGTGACCTCCTCCGCGCTCCCCCCGCTTTTGGCACGCGATAACAAAAAGATTAGCCATCACTGCCCTATGTAATTATTTAAAACATGGATAAAAAACCCCCACATTTTAAAGTTTAAGCTGTTATATATTAAATCAAAGCGAGTAGTAGATTTCTTAACGGAAGATCTCTGTAGATTTTAAGACTCTTGTCTTAACGCCCTGAACCCTTTGCTCTGTTTGATCAGAGATAGGTTGCTCTCACGCGCGCGCATACACACACACACACACACACACACACACACACACACACAGACCCTGCGGAAATTGTTCAGTGGGGTTTGTTTTCACTGACAGGTATGTTTTCAGCAGGTTTAGCCCCTGCTGCCTTTGTGCCCAACCCTTACATCATCAGCGCTGCTCCACCGGGAACGGATCCCTACGCAGCAGGACTTGCAGCAGCTGCGACTTTAGGTGAGTTGCTTCAAAATGCTCTTCGCTCTGGGACATTCGTTAAGCGATTTTGTTTTTTTGGGGGGGTCCCAATTTTACTGCCTTTCTTGCCACGGTTGTTAAGTGAATCGCCGCGGTGGTTAGTGACAAAGTTGTTCACTGAATCTGGCTTCCCCCATTGGCTTTGCTTGCCAGAAGGTCACAAGAGACAGTTCGCCCGAGCCCAGGACACGCTGCAACCCGTCATAAATACAAGTCAGTTGTCAAGCGTCTGAATTTTTTTTATCACGTAACCCATGAAATATGGTCAAAAGCGTGAGAAAAGGTCACGAGTCACTTTTTTCCAGTGCCGTCGTAACGTTGAATGGTTGCTGAACGAACTGTTGTAAGTCGAGGACTATTTTTGCCTCAAACGGAAGAAATTTAGAAAATCGGGCATGTGGCAGGGCTCCCTTCTTCATCCCCTCTCCCCTTGGGCCAGATGGGGTTCCACTTAAGCTACGTAGCTCTTCGTTTCTCTTGTTCGGTTAATGGCAGATTATGTTGAACTACAAATCCCCTGCGATGCTACTAGTAAAAGATAAAGCCAGTTCTTTGTTGCTGTTTTAGGGCCTGCCGTTGTCCCCCATCAATATTACGGAGTAGCTCCCTGGGGAGTATATCCCGCCAGTCTTTTCCAGCAACAAGCCGCTGCCGCCGCTGCCACAAACTCCTCCAATCAACAAACCTCTCAGCAGACCCAACAAGGGCAACAGCAGGTAAGAGGCATCGCCTCAGAGGCAGCGCATTCCCCCTTACAATAGGTAGGTATGATCTGGTTGGTGGTGATCGGGTGAAATTCACTTACTTTTCCTTACCGGCTCCCAAATGTGAGCTCGCGCATGTCTCCTTCATGCATGCACAGAACCTTCTGCTCATGTGCAGAGGGTAAAATGAGCCGAGGTCGCGCAGTGGTTAGAGTGCAGTACTGCAGCTACTTCAGCTGACTACTAGTTCAGCAGATCAGCAGATCAAATCTCACCGGCTCAAGGTTGACTCAGCCTTCCATCCTTCCGAGGTGGGTAAAATGAGGACCCAGATTGTTGGGGGCAATATGCTATTTAGTATACGGTCTATTGGTGTAAGCTACCCAGAGTCCTTGGAGAGTGGGCGGCATAGAAATATGACTAATAAAAATAATAATAATAATAATAAAAAAAGGGACGTGATGACGTCCGGGTGGGTGGGCAGAGCCTCCCGCAGCCGGTGCTACCGGATCGCGCGATCCGGATAGATCTGGATGAATTTCACCACCACTGGTGGTGATCTCTTCGTAAGTTTCCCGCTGAGCAGTCTTCCTATCGGAGCCAAGTTTGCAGTGGTAGCAAACGGTTTAATAAGTAGTTCCAAGGCTGAAACTGATCAATGGCATTTGTGTGTTGGTCTTTGATTATGAGAAAGAATCTCATTGGTGTGTGCACAAGAGGAGGGGAGGCAGAGAAGAACGATGGAAATGCAGCCACAAACATTTGCAAAAGTTCTAATTTATAGGGCGTTCTTAATCGGGTTCCAATATCACGTTAAGCCATAATGTGGTTTTGATGTAGTGTATTGTGGAAACTCCCCTGTTGGGGTTTGTTAATCATGATGGATGGTTTAGTATATTCTATCAATCAGATCTCACATTCTGGATAAAGATATGCATATCTATCCTCAAAATAGATTATCTGTCTAGATTTTGGCACAGGAATTGACGGAATAGTATAATATATTTGATTGCAACAGAATAATCATTTGTTAGTGTAGTTTCCACCACTTGAGGATAAGGAAACACAGTTTAATTTAGTTTTCCAAGTCATTGAACTCAAAAGGTCTGGCAGTGATGACACTCTTGCCCTCACTGAGAACGTTGTTCTGTAATGAGACTCTTGTTATGGACTCAGAGAAGCTGAGCTGGACCTTCTGAAACAGTACATTGCTCTTTACATTAAGAGTTTACCGTTTCTTTTCTGCCCAATGCACATGGATATATTATCGACGGTTGTTCTCCAAATAATTTACTTAAGTATGTATTTTTATAAGTTCCCATATATATATAAAAGTTACAAATTATTGTCATAATGGCTCACTATTAGTAAAACTGAAATAAAATAGGACAGAATCTCATTGTGGTACCCATGAATTTATATGTATTCCTTGTATTTCTTGCAGCAATCCATTAAGACTAATTATGGATAATGACGAGTATTAAGTTCAGTTAATTATACTCAGCCATGAAAACCCTCGTATACCTATCAATGGTGTCATTTCGGGCTACAAATGCTCCATAAAGGAAACTCCATGTTTATTTTTTTTTTTTCTGAATGAAATCAAGAAGGGGGCAAGTCTTTATTTTTACTAGGCGGCCATTCCAGACAATAGGTGCCGCTCTTGAAAACCCCCCCTTACAGGATCCTTTAGCAACATTTCCCTTGCAGCCCAGCATGTTCTCCACTCCTCCTGATTTTTTTAAAAAAATTCTTTTAGAAAAACACCCCGAGAAGTGGCATGCTTTAAAGCAGAGTTGTAGTCTAACCCAGGGATTCCCAAACTTGGCAGCTTTAAGACTTGTGGACTTCGACTCCCAGAATTCTCCAGCCAGCATAGCTGGGAGTCGAAGTCCACACGTCTTAAAGCTGCCAAGTTTGGGAACCCCTGGTCTAACCTATATTTCTAGTGAGACATTCTTAGAAGGTTGGGAGGCAATATACCAGAGCAAAGATATGGCGGTATGGCAGAACCATCATTGGAATCTTGGAGGAATGGTGAAGAGCAATTGAGAAAATGGATGTTTTTATAAAAGAATGCAAATTTTGACTGACCAATAAATGTCTTCTGTAGCCAAATGTTTACATTTCCTGTTCTACAGGAAAAAAGCAACTGTCCGTTTTTGATTTTGCATATACGACATTCAACAAAGGTGGGGTTTTTTTAACTTTTAAAACCATTTTTTCTACAACCTCTTCGGCTGAAGAGGTTGTTAAAAAAAATGCTTTTAAAGCCTCTGACGATCCCAGCTGACTTTCCCGATCGGCAGAGGCTTTTTTTCCTTTTAAAAACATTTTTTTCGGCCGAAGAGGTTGTAGAAAAAATGTTTTTAAAAATAAAAAAAAAGCCTCTGATGATTGCGTGCCTCAGCTGGGCAATGGGAGCGGGGCAGGGATTTTTGCTACTGGTTCTCTGAACCACCCGCCTCCATCGCTACCGGATCAGGTGATCCGGTCCGAACTGGGAGCATTTCACCCCTGGTTTTAGGTGAGATGGGCGGTTCTCAAAGATGACCAATAAAAAGGGATGCTCTGTGTTACTTGCAGCATGTTGTTTTCTGCTCTTGATGGTGCTGATACCTGATACCTATTTGCTTTTTCTCCAAGGTTCTCCGGGGAGGAGCCAGCCAGCGCCCTTTGACCCCAAATCAGAACCAACAGGGCCAGCAGACGGATCCTTTAGTGGCTGCAGCAGCAGTGAATTCAGCTCTTGCTTTCGGGCAGGGGCTGGCAGCAGGAATGCCAGGTAGGAGCTTAGGGTTTCCAGAAGACCAGAGGGGTTCAGAGTGGGGCAACCCAAAAAACAGCATTGTAAAGTTGACTTCTTATAACAGTCTCATCTGTCTTCGTAGGTTATCCAGTCCTGGCTCCTGCTGCCTATTATGACCAAACAGGTGCTCTTGTGGTGAATACAGGGGCAAGGAATGGCCTTGGAGCTCCGGTACGGCTGGTAGCTCCTGCTCCTGTCATCATCAGTTCTTCAGCTGCACAAGCAGGCAAGTCTTGTTTAGATACTCTCTGTGGGAGCACAGCGATTGGATGCACAGTAATTTTTAGCAGCTTTATGAAACCGTTACCGTGTTTCCTTGAAAATAAGACCTAGCTTGATTTTTACATGTGGGTCCGATATAAGCCGCACCCACTCCTTTGCACCTGGTTGCATGAAGTGAGGCGAGGTGCACAGGTAAAAATCAAGCTAGGGTGGGGATGGGTGGGGGTGGAGCTGCCCTTCTTACCTTAGGACAGTTGCAGCCAGGCCTCCCATGCCCCGACACCTGCCTCGCCTTGCTGTCCCACTTCTGCGGCCTCTTGCCGTTGCTTGCATGCATTGCCCCCGGCCTCTGTTTCACAATTAAGAAGCCTTCAGAAAAGGCCTCTGCAGTGTAGGAACAAGCTCCGGATTGATGCGCGTGGTGCCCCTCGGCCTCCATTTCACTGTCAGAGGCCTTTCCTGAAGCCACATGGGTTCTTGCTGGGTGGGGCTGTCGTTGCTGCCTCCTCTGCGAGGTGAGACAGTGGAAGACATCTCCCTAAAATAAGACCTAATGCCTCTTTTGGAGGGAAAAAAAAGACGGGGTCTTATTTTCAGGGAAACACGGTACCAAAATCCAGAGGGAACATTGATGGTTGTATACGACTTCAATTCCAGAGAAAACATGAAATATATTTTTCAATACGGAAAAGACAAGTCCTGCCTAGCCTATTTGTGAGCGAAAAGGTGCCATTCCCATGTAGCGAACTGGGCTCAGGCATCCTTCCCTGCTAATTCTCTCATGCACACCGAATTAGCATTTAGTTTCAATGCACATGAATTTTAGATTGTAATACATAAAACAGGAATTCTAGTTGTAAGTGCTGAATGTGCCGTATTCCAAGCTTGAATTGGCTGTATTCACACATACTTAGCTAGGATTTTTTTAATTGAAAAAAATTGAGTGTTTCTTGAACACACAATCGTGGCTAGATTTGTACAGAACACTAAGATAACGAGGAAAGGCAGGTTTGCAAATCACGTTATGCTAATCTTTCCTACTGTGGCTTCATATTATATATCAACCAGGCAACTGTTTTATGCTTTGTTTTAGCCAGCTAGAGTTTGTTTAAAGCACAATTCCTAGTTTACATGTAAGTAAATTCTAAAGTAAGGGACGCGGTGACTCAGTGGTGAAGATGCTGAGTTTGTTGATCGAAAGGTTGGCAGTTCAGCGGTTTGAATCCCTAATGCCGCATAATGGAGTGAGCTCCCATTCCTTGTCCCAGCTTCTGCCAACCTAGCAGTTCGAAAGCACGTAAAAAAATGCAAGTAGAAAAATAGGGACCACCTTTGGTGGGAAGGTAAGAGCGTTCCGTGCGCCTTTGGCATTTAGTCATACCGGCTACATGACCACAGAGACGTCTTCGGACAGCGCTGGCTCTTCGGCTTTGAAACAGAGATGAGCACCGTCCCCTAGAGTCGGGAACGACTAGCACATGTGTGAGGGGAACCTTAAATTACCTTAAATTTAAGTGCCCCAGCAGCAAAAGTGCTTTTCTGTTTGCAAACTCAATAGAAAAGAGAGGAGGGCAGGGACTGTTACGTGGAAAGCTGCTTTGCTATCATGGCAACTTGCCATGGTTTAATTTGATTTGCCAGGGTGATACACTAATCCTATTCTCCCAACAGTTTAAGAATTACTGGTCCAAATGCTACATAAAAATGATATCGACGGCCTTTCCTGGAAATGAATTTGGATAGATAGCGTTCTGCAAATTAAATGCTGTATTGATTCAGGCTGTGTGAGGTTTCCCATTCTTTGACTTGTTATTCCCCCCCCCCCCCCCCTTTCTTTCTTTCTCTGCAATAGCGGTTGCAGCTGCTGCAGCTTCAGCAAACGGTGCTGCTGGTGGCCTCGCAGGAACGACCAGTGGACCATTTCGACCTCTTGGGACTCAACAGCCTCAGCCGCAGCAACAGCCCACCAGCAACCTGGCCTCCAGCTCCTTTTACGGCAACAATTCCCTAACTAGCAATTCGCAGAGCAGCTCGCTCTTTTCTCAGGGCTCTGCCCAACCTGCCAACACTTCCCTCGGCTTTGGGAGCAGCAGTTCCCTTGGTGCTACCCTGGGGTCTGCGCTGGGAGGCTTCGGAACAGCAGGTAGGGAGCAGCAGCTCTCCCGAAGTGAAGAAACAATGGGCATTAATGTCTCGCCACAGTAGGAGGGGATAAGAACGTTGATGTAGGTCAGTTCTGAATAAAACTCCCAGTTCTGAATAGATCCAGCAAAGATCCTTTAGGGCCCTGATGGCGAACCTATGGCACGCGTGCCACAGGGGGCACGCGCAGCCATATTGGTGGACACGCGAGCATTGCCCTAGCTCAGCTCCATCACGTGTGCACATGCTGGCCATCTGATTTTTTGGGGCCTTCTGGACCTACCGGAAGTCAGCAAATGGGCTGTTTCCGGCCTCCAGAGGGCCGGAAACAGGGTGGTGGGGAAGGCTGTTTTCGTTCTCCTCAGGCTCCTAGAAAGCCTCTGGAGCCTGGGGAGGGCAAAAAAATGGGCCTACTGGGCCCACTATGCCCTCACATGCAAAAAGCGGGGGAACCATGTTGGGGGGGGGGGTTATGCATGCATGCGTGGGGGCAGGGCACATAGAATTATGGGTGTGGGCACGATCGTGCGCGATTACCCCGCACTCCCCCTGCTTTTGGCACGCGATGGCAAAAAGGTTAGCCATCCCTGCTTTAGGGTGTGGTAGTTACACAGGTAGAACAATTAATCAGTGGAACAACTGGCCTCCAGAAGTTGTAAATGCTCCAACACTGGAAGTTTTTAAGAAGAGATTGGATAACATTTGTCTGAAAGGGTATAGGGCAGTGACGGCGAACCTTTTACTCACTGAGTGCCAAACGCGCTTTGCATGCGCACGTGCTAACGTGCGGGCTCCTCCCACATGTGCTGCATGTGCAACTGCACCATCTGCGCACGTGTGCACCTTTCATGCGGCTCCCCCGGCGCTACGCGTGCAACCGCACCATTTGCGCCTGCGTACAGTTTTTGCACATGCGCGAATGCCATATATGCATGCACGTGCTGCGCGCAAGTACCGTCGCATGCATGCGCAAATGTGCACGCATGTGCAGGAGAGCTTCGAAGACTAGCTGGGTTCCCTGAATTGCGCACATGTGCACCGGAGGCCTGAACACCAGCTGGGGGGCGCGCACATGCGCAGCTGCAGTTGAGTTGGGCGGTAGCTCGTGTGCCTGGAAAGATGGCTCTTCTTCCATCTCAGGCACGCGTGCCATAGGTTCGCCATCACGGGTATAGGATTTCCTGCCTAAGCAGGGGGTTGAATTAGAAGACCTCCAAAGTCCCTTCCAACTCTGTTATTCTAATGGGACTGGGGTCCCCAACCCCCCATCCAGAGACCAGTACCAGGCTGCGACATGCCAGAAACCGAGCCGCAGAAACAAACGAAGCCCCATCTGCAGGCAGCATGCAAAGCCACACCCCCTCTGATCCACGGGAAAAACTTCTCTCCACAGAACCGGTCCCTGGTGTCCAAAAGATTGGAGGCCGCTGCTTTAGGACATGACCCTGGCTTACACATTGTACTAAAGCCACGGTTTTCTCCGGGTATCTCAAGAATTGAGTTCACACAACACAGCCCTATCAAACAAACCATATAAATCCCTATGTGAGGGAGGTTGGCGGTTGTTAAATACGACAAATAAATATGACTTAATGAGTGTGTTATTTATTTATTTATTTATTTATTAAATTTTTATACCGCCCTTCTCCCGAGGGACTCAGGGCGGTGCACAGCCACAATAAAACATATATCCATAACATTTAAAAACAGTTTAAAATATATTAAATAATTTGGCCTTTATGGTAAAAAACAAGAACACTCATTAAAATTCATTATCTAATTCGTTAACACAGCCCATATTTCAGTTCATTGATAACTATATATGAAGGAATATTTATTGCTACGTTTATTTGTTTGCATTTTTCTAGCCTTTTTTTTTTGGGTGGTCTTTCCTATTCTATTTAAACACTTCTAAAGTATTATATTAAAATTGTGACCAACCCAAGGTTTCCCAGTAAATTTTGTTCCTCACTCTGAATCTCAGTGCCATATCTCACTCAATTGTCTAAATTGCTGAGAAAGTGACAGAGAAAGTATTTCTCAGGGAAAAAGAAAATCTCAGAGAAACGCCGTATCCTTTTCAGTAATTTGATCCCTCAATTCTAGAAATCTCAGGTGAGAAAATTAAAACGATGTGTAAAACAGGATGCTGTCATTCCAACAAGATTTTGCAAAATTTTGATTTCAGAGTTTTTTAGATTAAAAAAAAATATATTTTAAAATTATTTAATATGGAGAATGCTGTTTGAAGTTTGGACACCTTCTTGGCATGCCTGTTTCTGTTAATTGGAAAGAATTCTAGTAGCCTTTGGTGATAATTCTCAATCTTTCAGGTTTGCTTTTATAATTAGACCCAGCGGTATTCCTCCTTCTCAGGATCCTCCTTTTCTTAACTGATGAAACCTTTCACTCCTCACCTCCTTTCCTTTCTCTTTCAGTTGCCAATTCCAACACAGGCAGCGGTTCTCGCAGAGATTCCCTCACAGGCAGCACTGATCTCTACAAGAGGACATCCAGCAATTTGACTCCTATAGGACATAGCTTTTATAATGGCCTTGGATTTTCCTCTTCACCGGGTCCGGTAGGCATGCCTTTGCCTAGTCAAGGACCTGGCCATTCTCAGACTCCCCCACCATCTTTGTCTTCTCATGGCTCCTCTTCAAGCTTAAACCTTGGTAAGGACACTGCTATTCTCACAGGTTAAATCGGTATCTTAGTTGAAGCTGTAGCTGCTCGTCGTTTCCCATCTGGCCCACTGCAGGAAGCTTGCTGTCCTCCCGATGGTTTGACTGACTGACAGCATAGGACAGCTAATTCAAAATATTGGAAGGATACCAATTTATCTACTGTTATATGCTAAATGACTTATATTGCTTGGTTAGATATTCCTGCAGATGTGGCAGGGCCTCAAAAATCCTAAATCTGAACTGGTCAGGAACCTTCCTTCTTGAAACCCCTGCTGTGCAAAACTGTTTTGTGGGCCTAGCAAGATTGGACCCCTGCTTTGCCCAGTTAAAGAAGTTCAGAAGACTTCTATCTTATAAATGAGCTGTAATCCTTATAAAGCTGCTTTTTGTTTGTCTCAGCCAGAAATACCAGCAGAATCCCGATACTAAGCAATATTCCTTTTGTGAATGCAAGGTCATTAAATTGTTATCCTTTTAGTCTTGTTAGCCAAGAGCTTTTTTCCTTACTGGCTTTCGACCCCAGCCTTTTTTCTTGGTCTGAAAGATGATGGCATCCCAGGAAACAGAATGGCTGTATATCCAAAAGTGTGCTGGATCCAGGATTGTTCCACGTTTGGCTTTTGATAGGGTTGCACACCTGTAGGTTATTTCACACCCAGATTGTGCCTGGGTATATTGATCGAGGCATATCTTCTAGGGCTGTGATGGCGAACCTATGGCACGGGTGCCACAGGTGGCACGCGGAGACATATCGGTGGGCACGCGAGCTCAGCTCCGGCACGCATGCGTGCACCAGCCAGCTGATTTTTGGGCCTTCTGGGCCCACCAGAACTCAAGAAATACACTGTTTCCAGCCTCCGGAGGGCCTCTGGGGGGTGTAGGGAAGGCCGTTTTTGCCCTCCCCAGGCTCCTAGAAAGGCTCTGGAGCCTGGGGAGAGCAAAAACCGTGCCATCACATTCCAAAAGCGGGGGGAGCACAGGGGGGTGGGGTGCATAGAATTATGGATGTGGGCACGCGTGCGTGTGACCCCACCATGCTCCCCCCGCTTTTGGCACATGATGGCAAAAAGGTTAGCCATCACTGTTCTAGGGAATCTGTACAGAATGTTTTTCCAAGGCCATATGCTAGCAAATAGAAAGATGGAGAAGAATAGGATAATACATAAAGTGTTCCAATAAAGAAGTATCACCAGTGGCAGTCGAAGTAGAATTTATGTGTTTGCATACTATTAAGCTTAAATCACTCGCAGCTGCTTCTTCTTTTTTTTTTAAGCAGCAGCAAAGTTACGCTGTTGCTAAGTGAGAAAGTAATAACTACTCATCTGCTAAGATTACTTGTGTAAAGCTCATTTTATTTGCAGCAAAGGTGCGGTAGGAGCTTGGTTTTCTCTGGTGGTGCTTTCTTGTGGGGAGAGGGCTGGCTCATTTTAGCCCTCATCCATTGGAGACTTTTAAAGTGGGATATAGAAACCGCCTCACAATCAGGAGGCTGTGAGTTCGATCCTACATAGAAGCAGATACTTCTCTCTCTGGGCATACTGAGAATATATCTGCTGAACAAAACTCCGCATTGGTGTCAGGAAGGGCATCCGGCTATTAAAACATTCTGCTAGCTCCATTCAGTTGCTCAGACTCCACCCCGCAAGGGATTATGGGGTCATTAAAAGATGATGATGATAGAAACTGATTAATCACCTCTGTGGTGCCGGTAAAGAAAGGGGTGAAGGTTCAAAGGACATGAAAACCACAGCTTGCCTTCATGGCTAAAATCAACCACTGAATGATCACATGCACATTTTTTTTCCAGTTAAAAGTCTGTCCCACTTCAGTTCCAGCCTGGGGAAAATGACTCCATGTGTTTTCAGCTTGAAGCATTCTTATTAGCCACGTAAACTACCTCTGGTATTTTAATTTTAAAAAAAAAATCCTTGCAGGAGGTCTCACAAATGGAAGCGGCCGTTACATCTCTGCTGCCCCTGGAGCTGAAGCCAAGTACCGGAGTGCAAGCAGCGCTTCCAGTCTCTTCAGTCCCAGCAGCACCCTCTTCCCGTCCTCGCGTTTGCGCTATGGGATGTCCGATGTCATGCCCTCCGGCCGCAGCAGGCTGCTCGAAGACTTCCGTAATAACCGGTACCCGAACCTGCAGTTGAGAGAGATTGCTGGTCACATTATGGAATTTTCCCAGGATCAACATGGATCAAGGCGAGTGGAGAGAACGAGCAGAGGAGAACTTTTGTAGAAAAAGAGCGCGGGGATTTTTTTTCCCCCCGGGCCAAGCATAGTGTTTGAGTAGCATTCTGCAGGACATGATGGAACCCTGCAAAATCAGTGTCAACCCTGAATCAAACCTGGCTGAGGCCATCTTTGAGGCTTCAGGGTTGCCACAAGGCAGGAGAGGGGACAGGGAAGGGGGAAAATAGGTAGTTGGGGTTTGTAGTCAAAACAAAAAGTTTTCCTGTGGGAACCAAGGACAGGTAGATGGGGAGAGGAGGAGTAACCAAGCAACCGGCCAGCACCTCTATTGGACAATGACTTGGGGCGAAGGGAAAACTTTCACTTTTTCTTTAGGTGAAGACCGTGGGAACTTTCAGAGTTGGTTTTCCACCAGTTCCACCATTGGCAGAGGTCTTCAATCTTGGCTATGCTGGCTGGAGAATTCTGGGAGTTGAAGTCCACAAGTCTTAAAGCTGCCAAGTTTGAAAACCTCTGCCATAGAGGAAAGCCCTCCGATTCTAGGAACAACTTGTTTGTAAACGTTCAAGGAGCTGTCCTGAGGCAAAGACAGGAAGGGTTATTTTTGTATAAAAAAATTTATATGCCTCAGCATGCTGGTAGCAATTGGTATCATTGGATTTATGCTTATTTTGAGTTAAAATCAATAGGGAATTGCTGGCTGGAGGGTAATGGGTAAATTAATCTAGTAGAAAAATCTCAGTCCTGTTTTTTATTTGGTTTATATCAGGCAAATGAATGCTAGGCAGTTATCTTACTTCCATAATTTCAAGTTTCAAAAAAAAAAAACATCAACATCAGCCATGCAAATTCCTTGTTTAATTGTACCCTCTCCAGGTTTATCCAGCTTAAACTGGAACGTGCCACCCCAGCTGAAAGACAGCTTGTCTTCAATGAAATCCTACAGGCAGCCTATCAGCTGATGGTGGATGTGTTTGGAAATTATGTAATCCAGAAATTTTTTGAGGTGAGTCCTGTTTACAGTGCTATTTTCAGAGAAGGTATTGTTTCCATTCGGCTGAGCCGCAAATTAAGCGGAATGATTCAGGAGCTGGCAAACTTTTCAGGTGAACATCACTGTTTCCTTCCCACCCCTAATCTCATGCAGTCATGATGATGTCACTTTGTGAAATCTCATGTGGGAATGCAGAAACTTCCTGTGGCAGTCTTTGCAAAATTTTGGCCATTTAAAAACACTATAAATTAAGTGGGTTTTAACCTGCTCTGAGAAGGGACGCCATGGCTCAGTGGCTAAGATGCTGAGCTTGTCGATTGAAAGGTCGGCAGTTCAGCGGTTCGAATCCCTAGTGCCGCATAATGGGGTGACCTCCCGTTAACTTGTCCCAGCTTCTGCCCATCTAGCACTTCGAAAGCACGTAAAAAATGCAAGTAGAAAAATAGGGACCACCTTTGGTGGGAAGGGAACAGCATTCCGTGCGCCTTTGGCGTTTAGTTATGCTGGCCACATGACCATGGAGACGTCTTCGGACAGCGCTGGCTCTTCAGCTTTGAAACGGAGATGAGCACTGCTCCCTAGAGTCGGGAATGACTACCACATATGTGGGAGGGGAACCTTTACCTTTTTAACCTGCTCTGATGTGTTTTAATAAACTCTGACATATATCTTGTAACTCTTGTCATTGCTTTTAGTTTGGCAGCCTAGAACAGAAGCTGGCTTTAGCAGAACGTATCCGTGGCCATGTCCTCTCCCTGGCTTTGCAGATGTATGGCTGCCGAGTTATACAAAAGGCTCTTGAGTTTATTCCCCCAGACCAGCAGGTAATTGTAAGTTTCCCATTTTAATTTTATCTCTTGATGTTACATGTCAGTGTTTCCTTTCTTTTTCAATTAAGCTTTGTCTTTGTGATTTTCTTTTCTCCTTTTAGTGGTTTGTGACTGTGATCTATTCTGTGACCTGTGTATGTGTGTACGTGTACAAATAGCAAAAGACTTTTGGGGAGCGCAAGACTAGGTGTTGGTGGGCAAGGGGATGCTTGTGTGTTTGCTTCCCCAGATCATATTTGCCATAAAGGTCGTGAAGAAAACAATAAAAGGTCTTTTGCAGTCTTTGTTCTGCTATTTTCTTGGAGGTGGGGGGAGGAATGGTGATTGCTAGCTAGGAGGAGCTGCAGTTGGGACATTCCTCTTTTGAGATAGCCCACATGCCTACAACCCATTCAGCAAAAATCTACTCTTGCGATCGGCAAGCCCAGATGTGTCTTTTTTTTTTTAAAGGTCAAATAATAGGCCTCTGCAAAATGTTTTGAACTCAAAAAAAACCCTGAATTTTGAAACACTCTGTTCCAAGCTCAAGACTGCAGTTTGGATGCACTTCTGACCATTCCAGAAGAGTTTGAAACCATCCCATTTTGAGCTTGAAATTTTGAAATATTTATGAACCAAACAATTGGGTAACCAGAACAATATCATGTCGTTTCCAAAACCATGTTGGATTTTATTTTGTTGTGATTCAGTTCCTGATGATCAGAGACAGATGGGAGAAGGCAGCTTCATTTTGCCCAAGATCCATGAGAATCTTGCTGGATCAGTGCTTGGGAGTTTAGGGTGAAGGATCATCTTAGCTGGTTCTTAAGACCTGGTTCTTACAGTGCTTGTTGTCTGTGGTTCTGGTGGTGCTTTCTCTTTGTTTCTCTGTCCCTTCTTCCATAGAACGAGATGGTCCGAGAACTGGATGGCCACGTCTTGAAATGTGTAAAAGACCAGAATGGAAATCATGTTGTGCAAAAATGCATTGAATGTGTGCAGCCACAATCCTTGCAGTTTATAATTGATGCATTTAAGGGGCAGGTAAGAAGGTGTTTGTGTGCATATTTGACAGAGAATGTACACAGACATTAGGAGGCAGGGAAATTGATGTAAAACAGCAGGGCAGAAGGAGTTAATTTTGGGTACTCTATCTTTAGTTAAATGGCAGGATGATGATCAGGTACCAGATCATTTAAATGCTTTGTTTCAGTGGTGGGTTTCAAATTTTTTTACTACCGGTTCTGTGGGTGTGGCTTGGGCATGGCAGGGGAAGAATACTGTAAAATCTCCATTCCCTCACCAATCCAGGGGAAGGTTACTGGAAAATCCCCATCAGCTGGGACTTGGGAGGCAGAGAATAGATGGGAGCGGGGCCAGTCAGAATTTTTACTACCGGTTTTCCGAACTACTCAAAATTTCCGCTACCAGTTCTCCAGAACTGGTCAGAACCTGCTGAAACCTACCTCTGCTTTGTTTCCTTGAGAAGTTACACTTAGCGACTTGATCTGTGCCCCTTGTCTGCTGCTCTCCGGTAGCCCATTCCCCCCCCCCCCATTTCTGACTGGGTATGCTATTATCATTGTTTTTCCACCAATATATGTATATTGTTTAATACAGAGTAACTGGGAAAGTGTTGGGAGAGGTAAAGAGCAATGAAAGATGGAAAATTTCTTCAGAGTTATATGTGTGTGGGTATGGACATGCATCTCCACATTCCTGCCTTGCATTGTCTAAATTCCAAATATGTTCCCAAAGTCACTGAGCAAATTGTGTATGCACTCGGACTGAAATTAAAGAGCTGAAAAGCAAAAATCATAAAAACGAGCTAAGTTTTAAGAAGGGATGGAAAGTCAAAGTATCCTATGGGGATAGATATCTATAACGAACAGCCAGTTAAAAAAAAAAAAGTATTTGAATCCTTCAGCAGGATTTTAGGGCCCTGCGCGTGAGAAGAGCCAAGAAGTCATGTGCAGAAAGCTAAAAGCATTGCCGTGTTCACATAATCCAGCATGCAGTAGGCCAAGGCTACCTTCTCTTTTCCAGAACTGCAGGAAAACAAGGTAGTTCAAGATGACGTTTTGAAAGCTCAAAATGACCATTTTTCTTCCAACTGCACCATGTCACCATCGATCTTAACATCAAGTTTTAAAATGTACAAAGAATTCAGTTTCACAGTTTTTGGAGCCTGGCAGTGAGTGATAACTAGCGAGTATTAAAAAAAATATTTGACATGCTATATTGCCTGTTGTTTGTTTGTTTGTTTGTTTTAAATTTAAGCTGTTCTGAATAAGGATTTTTACCCTGTCCTCACCTCTTGTCTGTTGAACTCAGGTGTTTGCCTTGTCAACCCATCCCTATGGCTGCCGGGTCATTCAGAGGATCCTTGAACACTGTCTACCTGAACAGACCCTCCCTATCCTGGAAGAGCTTCATCAACACACAGAACAGCTTGTGCAGGTAATCTATCAAATCATACCTGAAATTGCACAGACTTCTGGTATTGGGATGTTCTCCAGATAGGTGATCGGCTTTCAAAATTCTCAGCGATGACGATACTGGGTGGGCAAATCTTGAGAGTTCAGCTCCAGAAGATAACCAGATTGGAGAAGGGCAGAAAATACAGGGTGTACGGGTAGTCTTTGTTTAGCGACTGCCTTGCTTAGTGACCAATCACAGTTTGCAATAGTAATGAAAAAGTTACTTGATGACCAATGCTTGCATGTATGACCTTGGCAGGTCTGTAAAGCAAAGGAAATGCTGAAGTAAGATCATGAGTGTAGTTGTGATTTCACGTACTTTGTTGTCGATCCCAGTTGTGGTAGCTAAACAAGGACCAAATGCATACCAGAGTTTCTCAACTGTGGCAAATTATAAAATGGGTAGATTTCAACTTCCGGAATTCCCCAGCCAGCATAGCATAACCGGCTGGAGACTTCTGTGAATTGTAGCCCAAGGCTGAGAAACATTGACTTATACTATTAAAGGTGTTAGATTAGCAGTAGGAAACATAGCAACTGGGTATTCTATTCAACCCACCAATCTACCTCTCGGGCTTTTGTGGGGGGAAATAGGCACAAGCATTGTATACATTGTGTTAAGTTCCTGAATGAAAGTTGGGATATACATTTGACGCAGAAAGAATTCAATGAGAAGGCAATGGTTTTGGCATTCCATTTCAGAAGTGAAAATTGTAATTAGTTGATTTGATTACAGCCCAGCTTATTACACAGTACTGCGTAATGGCAATTGCGTTTTAAGGATATTTAACATAAAAAGGGTTTTAAGACTTAAATCTCCTGTTTGCCTACCCAAACAGGATCAATATGGGAACTATGTTATCCAACATGTACTTGAACATGGGCGACCTGAAGATAAAAGCAAGATCGTGGCAGAAATTAGAGGCAACGTGCTTGTACTGAGTCAGCACAAATTTGCCAGGTATCATCATCATTCCTTTTCTGTCTATTTCTAAATAATTAGCTGTAAGGGGGGGGGGGGAACTGAAGTGGGAAAAGATTCTGTTCTTCATATATGGACAGAAAAGCTACAGCTTCAAAATAAAAGCTTCAGAATGCCTCGTAATGATAAAACATTTATTAGTTTTGCTCCCATCCCGCAAATGTATTTTCAGATCTCTTTAGTGGGCACAGTTACATAAAGTAGAATGTGGCATTGGGAAGTTGGGGAGAAGCTAAACGGTACTGGAATCATGAATTCTGCATGAGCGGAGTTCAAATGCAGTCACGGAACAGACCAAGATGAAAGATTAGGTTATCCCTTGGTGTTGTGTTGCTTAGTTTTATCCAGTACTGCCCTCGTATGGAACACAGTTCAAATCTGGGGGAGTCAAGAATATTTGCACCAACACGTCCCTCCAAATCAGGACCAAAGTATTATCTAATTCCAGCTGGGGGCAGCTTCTGTGTAGTGTAATGTAGATACTAGAGAAGGATGAAGTTGTTACTCCTTCAGGAACTAAGAATATCTATGAACAATTTTGCTGTTGATATGAAGCAGTGTTCAGTGTGTATTTAGAAACACAATCTTCATTCCAGTCCCACCAACTATTTTATATTTGTCAATTCAGGATACCTTTTAAGTGTAGGTGAAGAAGTTGGAGATGGGGACATGCTATGTTGTAAAGCAGTTGTTTTTGAGATGAATGTAGGTAGTATCTAAGGGGACGCGGTGGCTCAGTGGCTAAGGTGCTGAGCTTGTTGATCGAAAGGTCGGCAGTTCAGCGGTTCGAATCCCTAGTGCCGCCTAATGGGGTGAGATCCTGTCACTTGTCCCAGCTTCTGCCAACCTAGCAGTTTGTAAGCATGTAAAAATGCAAGTCGAAAAATAGGCACCACCTTTGGTGGGAAGGTAACAGTGTTCCGTGCACCTTTGGCGTTTAGTTATGCTGGCCACATGACCACGGAGACGTCTTTGGACAACGCTGGCTCTTCGGTTTTGAAACAGAGAAGAGCACCACCCCCTAGAGTCGGGAACGGCTAGCACATATGTGCGAGGGGAACCTTTACCTCTGTGCATTATTTCTAGTTGCTCTAGTTGCTTCATTAGTGAACATATTTTGAATCTTGCTTATAGAGGACACTGCCTCTCAGTCTCAAGCTAAAACTCAGTCCCGACCATTTATTTCAATTTCCCAGTCAGCGTTCTTATGTAACAAGGGGAAAACAATTCAAACGTTTTATGACACTTTCCTCTGTGGATGTGCATATCCACACTCAGAGATGCGTGAAATACTTTGCGAAATCCATTGATACGGATGCCTGTTGGGATGCCAGCAAATAACCGGTACCCTTTCTGACTCGCTACAGCAATGTCGTGGAGAAATGTGTCACGCATGCCTCCCGCACTGAACGAGCCATGCTGATTGATGAGGTGTGTACTATGAACGACGGCCCTCACAGTGCCTTATACACCATGATGAAAGATCAGTATGCCAATTACGTGGTACAGAAAATGATTGATGTGGCAGAGCCAGCCCAAAGGAAGATTGTGATGCACAAGGTAAGTCGATGGCCTGGATTTGCCTGTTCTATTTGGTTGGAATACAGCCAGTGCAAAAACCACGGAAAGCCATTTCTTGGATGTACTACCTACCCAAGGACCTGAAAGATGCCACTCCCCCCTTCAGAGTTGCTTATCAGGACAGCAGAAGCTGTGTCAAAGCTACCTCTGTGTTTTTGTTATAGGATAGCATCTTGAATGATGGGGGGTTTTTTGTGGGGGGGGGGGGGATCTGCTTTCCCTACAAAAATACAAATACTGTTCAAATGAATCATATGTGCTGGTTTTGCATTATTCAGTTTATATTACTGAATAATCATGAAGAGGGATCAGAATGCAAGTGAATTATTGTGTAATGCAGGGATCCCCAACCCCTGGGTTGCCACCCGTTTGGAACAGGGCTACACAATCAACGGGTGAATGCACACACATACGGCTCCACTTGCGTGAACGTGCACACTTGCCGCTCGCATGCAACTATTCTTCCCCCCCTCCCCCCCGCCAAGCCAGAAGGTTGGGGATTGCTAGTTTAATTGACAACCATGATGACTACCAAGGGATTGGATGACACACATTAAAATGCATTATTTGGGAGGATCCCAAATCTTTACAGGGATTGGAAAAACATGGGAAAACTTCAGAGGAAGTACAAATCATTGCATGGAGATGTGTCTCCCTAATACTGGCTAGTCAGGACTTGGCACCTCCGTTTTGCATCTGCCAGTTCAACCAAGTTTCCAAGGTCCAATTTAGCTTAGTTTCACTGGTCTCTGAATTCACCCTTACAACAGATCATGGCACTGTCTGTATGAAGCTAGAAATGGCTGTTGCCATTCATTGCCTAGTTCAAAGTTTGCATTAGCCGTGGTGGCGCGCAGTGGTTAGAGTGCAGTACTGCAGGCTGCCTGCAATGTAGCAGTTCAAATCTCACCAGGCTCAAGATTGACTCAGCCTTCCATCCTTCCGAGGTGGGTAAAATGTGGACCCAGATTTTTTAAAACACACAGACAAACATACAATACATCTTTTTGGAACAGAGCATTGATCCGGTCATAAATTTGTTCAGCTTTTTGTTCCATCTTTAACACAAATTTTATATATTCTATTTTTGCCATAACATCTATTTCTTAATCTTGGCTCACATATCTCAACTACTACCATCTTATAGTAAGCTTACTCATATTAACTTAATCAAAATGGTTACCCTTCTATTAATCCACCTTAGATCTTAAGTGTGTTTTAAAAAAAAATTTTTTTTTTTTTTTTTTGCAAAATAAATAAATAAATAAATGAGGACCCAGATAGTTGGGGGCAATATGCTGAGTCTGTAAACCACTTAGAGAGGGCTGTAAAGCACTGTGAAGCGGTGTATAAGTCTAAGTGCTATTGCTATTGCTATTAAATCCACTCTGGCAGCTTGATTTACCTTGTCAGACTATTTATTTCAGGACCATTTGTGTAATCCAGGATGACCACTTATGTAACCCTGATCTGAAGTTACATCATCCTATGTAATTCAGCAGTCATAGTGTATTTGTGTGAGTGTACTTGTGAACCACTTGTGCTTAAATTCCTCTACCCTCATCCCCTAGATCCGACCTCACATTGCCACTCTCCGCAAATACACGTACGGGAAACACATCTTGGCCAAGCTGGAGAAGTATTACATGAAGAACGGGGTTGACCTTGGGCCCATTTGTGGACCACCCAACGGCATCATCTGAAACATTGAGCTGCGGAAGAGAATTTGTGACCGTAGTACCTGGAATTCACAACCAGCAACCTGTCAAGTTCTAATATATACTTTGAAAAATATTCATGGTTGCTCACCATATAGATATTACGAGAACGACAAAATAAAACTAGTCAACAAATTTAAACTGAAAAAAGCTGGGAGGGGAGGGGAGGAAAAAAAAAACCCCTTTGTAAATTTCTTTAATTTTATCCTGCATAACATGTACTAATTATTTTTTTAAATTGCCCTGCTGTTTCAGTGGTGTATAGAATTCTTGTACATAGGCAACAAATGTACATGGAGAGCCACGTTTTTTGTTCACTGATGTAACTATTTCAAATATGGAAACTTTCAAAGTGGCTAATATGAAATTTAAAAAAAAAAACATTTTTAACTCCTCTACCTTACAGGAGAGCTTTTTGGAAACAACCGTTTTGTTCTCTTTTAGTCCACACTCAAGGAGAAGTTTTAGTTAAATTGCGCAGATCTGCATTTAACACTGTTTATAAATTTAAAAAAAAAATCAGTTTGCTAAAGCTTCAATTTAAGGTAAGTTTTTAAGTTTCACAGACTTTTAAAAAAATTCCTTTTTCATAGTACCAAGTGCTAAAGAATTGAGCTTAGCAGTCAACTTTGGAGGGGGAAAACATACACACCAAGAGTTTTTTTAAAATAGCTGGTTGGTGTGTGGTTACTACCCTACTACAGTTCTTCTGTTAACACAGAGGCAATTTTTTTTAATTATTTAGCATGTAGAAAAGAATCCAATTCAACTTTGGTCTTGCTTCTATAAATATATAGTGTATACTTGGTGTAGACTTTGCATATATAAAAATTTGTAGTATTTTCTTGTTTTGATGTCTAATCTGTATCTATAATGTACCCTAGTAGTGGAACATACTTTTGATTGTACAATTGTACATTTGTAAACCTCTGTAATGTAAATGTGGAGAAGTTTGAATCAACATAAACCCATTTTTGGTAAGAAAATAAATTAGCAAAACCTGTGCATTTCAGTGTATATTCACCCCTTTTATGGTCGTAGCATATAGTGTTGTATATTGTAAATTGTAATTTCAACCAGAAGTAAATTTTTTTCTTTGGAAAGAAATGTTCTCTTTATACAGCCTGGTTAATGTTTAAAAGGAAAAATTGCTTGGTTTTTTTTTTTTTTATTATTTGTCACCTAGTCAAGAGAGTAGCAATCCTTTCTAAATGTTACACACAAACGATTCAGTTAAAAAATAGTGTTTATTTGACTCTTTGAAAAAAGAAAAGCAACGTTTTACTTATTTTGTGGCAGTAAAAAAAATAAAATAAAAACACACCCCTTATTCCTTTTCAATCAGAGTCCCTCTCTCACCTTGTAAAGTGTGAAATCACTTTGCCTTTTTGTACAGAAGATAAACTGTATTTTGCATTTTGTCTACTTGTAAGTGAATGTAACATACTGTCAATTTTCCTTGTTTGAATATAGAATTGTAACACTACACGGTGTACATTTACAGAGCCTTGTGTATATTTCCAATGAACCTTTTTGCGAGCACACTTGTAACCATATGTGTATAATTAACAAACCTGTGTATGCTTATGCCTGGGCAACTATTTTTTGTAACTCTTGTGTAGATTGTCTCTAAACAACGTGTGATCTTTATTTTGAAAAATACAGAACTTTGGAATCTGGATTTGTGTTTCGTTTGAGTATTTTCAATATAATGCACCAGGACAAAATATTCTAACTTGACTGTCCCGTCCCCCCCCCCCCCCCCCCGATTTCACAGTGTGCTTTTGAAGAAATGGTTGTATTTTTGGAGTTTTTTGGGGGGGGAGAGGGAATATTCTGTTGCTTGGTTCCTATACAGACCTAAAGATGGCTTATTGTCTTAAAACACCGTTAGCTGGATTTACCTGTAACCTGAAGCCATAAATTAAGTTTGCAGGTTACAATGAATATTCCGCCTCAAAATAATTCAGAATATGGATTAATGTCATACATGGGTCCATCCACTGAATTTATATATTGGTTTTCTCCCTAAACATTCAAAGACGTTTTGTACTGACGTTTAAATCCAGAGAGGAGTATTTAAAAGAAAATGGATGAGGGGAAGTACTCGGATGCAGGGAAAATTCTTGTGATTGCATGATGGTTACATAATGAATGGCAAATTTTGTTTTTGTTTTTTTTGCTGAAGATGGTTCTAGGCAGAAAAGACCAAGATGATAATACAGAGAACTTCATTTAAACCATCAGTCTGAGTTACAGTGAGAGATAACAGTATTATCTTGTTTCTTATTGTGATAGGTAAAGATAAAGGTTCCCCTTGCACATATGTGCTAGTCGTTCCCCACTCTAGGGGGCGGTGCTCATCTCCATTTCAAAGCCGAAGAGCCAGCGCTGTCCAAAGACGTCTCCATGGTCATGTGGCCGGCATGACTAAATGCCAAAGGCACACGGAACGCTGTTCCCTTCCCACCAAAGGTGGTCCCTATTTTTCTACTTGCATTTTTTACGTGCTTTCGAACTGCTAGGTTGGCAGAAGCTGGGACAAGGAACAGGAGTTCACCCCGTTACTGGGCACTAGGGATTCGAACCACTGAACTGCCGACCTTTCGATTGACAAGCTCAGCGTCTTAGCCACTGAGCCACTGCGTCTTATGGTGATAGGGTTCCTTTAATTAACCAAATATATCTCGTAATACTTTTCCTTACGAGGCTGTCTTCTGAATATGAAATACTTGAAATACAGTACTAATAAATCATGATTTTTTTTTCAACAAACAGTAATGTTAAGTCAAATCCAAACCGTATAGGAACCTGATTTAGGTCTGCTCAAAAGTAAATCCTATTTAGTTCAGTGGTGTCTACTCACAAGGATAAAATTGCAACTGTCATGGAACCCAGTTTGTTGGAGTTCTAAGAAATGCATAAAACCATTCCAAAAGAAATGGTTTTCAAAGGAAGTTTATGTACAATCTTAAATAAAATTCCCCGTGACTAGGAAAGGGCATCAATTCTTATATATTTGAAGACTTGCTAGCTAACATATTTTTAAAAAGTGAATAGCAATTAATTGACCTGTAGACTCACAATAATTGGCTTTTTTTCAACAACATGGTTTTGTTTTTACCTCATTGTAAAAAGTCTAAACTACAGCGCTTTGGACTTTGTTCAATGTGCATTTTAGAGAAACACAGTTGTGGATTCTATGTGCCCAATTTAGACCACTTGAGGGAGCTGCAACCTGTTTTATATATTCCAAGAGGGTTTGCGATAAAAGCCGAGTTACTGTAAGAAAATGCAATACCTTCTCAAATAATTAAGATGTAATAGACTAGAGCTTGGTTTTTCAGGATTGGATTGATGGTGTTCACACAATATACTAAGCCATCCCCAACAATAACCAAGATTCAAAAAAGATAATCTTTTGTTGTCCACACTAACAATTATTAATATTCATAAACTTCCCTCATTTCTACTTCTTGTCTCTATCCATTCATAAAATTTATTCCATATCCTATAATATTTCAAGTCTTCTTTAATTTTTAAAGTTAATCTGTCCATTTTAGCACAATCCCAAATTTTCCTAATTACCGTATTTTTCGGAGTATAAGATGCACCTTTTCCCCCCTAAAAGGGGGTGAAAATTTAGGTGTGTCTTATACACTGAATGTAGCCCCGCCCACCCACTGGCCCCCACCCTTTAGCCTCTGCCTCTCAGCAATTTACCTCCTTGCAGCAAACAGCAAGAAGAAACAGCTCCGTTCTGCTTTAGGACAGCCTAATTAGCACAAGTTGATTGGATCAGTCTCCCGACTCTCAGCTGATTTGCTCTCAGCTGTTTTGCACATTGCTCTGCTGCTTGCTGCAAGGAGATAAATTGCTGGAGCAGATTTTTTTTTTTCTTGTTCCAATCAAGCTATGCTGAAAACGAAAATGAAAATAAAGCAGGCTGTTTGCTGCAACGAGGCAAAATTGCTGGGAGGCAGAGGCAAATTTCTTTTTCTTGTTTTCCTCACCAAAAAAGGTAGGTGCATCTTATAGTCTGGAGCGTTTTATACTCTGAAAAATACGGTATGTCATCATCCGATGGAGTGTTCACATTTTTCCAATATTTAGTATATATAATTCTAGCTGCCGTCAATATATGTTAACACTAAGCAAATGGTTGCTTTGTCATAACTTTCTGATAGTATACCTAAAAGGCACATTTCTGATTTGAACTCAATACATTGCTTAGTTATCATATCTAATCAATTATGAATTTTCTCCCAATAACTCCTTGCTTTCTTACATGTGGTAGTATGTTCCTGGAGTCTGATTACATTTACAACAATTGGTGGGGGAGTTCTTGTACCTCTTGGCCAATCTTGCTGGTTGGCTGGCAAATGCCACCTATAAAACATTTTGTAAAGGTTTTCTTTATAGGCCATGGCCATCGTCAGTTTGTAGTTTCTCTCCCAAATTTTTAACCATTTTTCTAATTCTACGTCTATCTAGTCTTGAGCATAGAGATGATGTCTACAAGTCCAGTAAAGGATAGAACAAGAAGCCATTGACCAACCAAGCAAGACCTGTGTTCCAGATGAGATGGGAAGTTTCTTAATGAATGACATTCGGATCCTAGGTTGTTTTTTTTTAATTACCTAGGGAATATTTTGAAAATCTCTGGCAGGGAGACCATGCTGGTTATCTTTAATTGGCTTTAGAGATTTGTAAGCCTTTTCCTGATCTAAATATATAAGCAGAGTGCAAGAGAAAAAACACGCTATATTACTCTAGTTTTTATAGAATATTATGCCACAAAGAATGGCTCAGTTACCATGGTACTGCAAATCTCTCACACTCACATGACATCACAAATGGCTTCAGGAACTGCGTATAAAGAAAAAGCAGTTGCTCTCAGTACAAGCAAGCCAAGCCAGGGAAAATAATAACTACCACGGGTCCTCTATGATGTTGTTGTTAGTTGCGAAGTCGTATCCGACCCATCATGACCCCATGGACAATGTTCCTCCAGGCCTTCCTGTCCTCTACCATCCTCTGGAGTCCATTTAAGCTCATGCCGACTGCTTCAGTGACTCCATCCAGCCACCTCATTCTCTGCCGTCCCCTTCTTTTGTGCCCTCAATTGTTCCCAGCATTAGGCTCTTCTCCAGTGAGTCCTTCCTTCTCATTAGGTGGCCAAAGAATTTGAGTTTCATCTTCAGGATCTGGCCTTCTAAAGAGCAGTCAGGGTTGATCTCCTCTAGGACTGACCAGTTTGATCGCCTTGCAGTCCAAGGGACTCGCAGGAGTCTTCTCCAGCACCATAGATCAAAGGCCTCAATTCTTTGGTGCTCAACCTTTCTTGTGGTCCAACTTTCACAGCCATACACTGCAACTGGGACTGTTGCATCATAGGAAAGGGCTACTCTCCATCCCCTCTGATGACACATCTAGCCATGCAATAATGATTAATGGCAACAAAGTCTGGGATGTCCACTCTATCAACTCATCAACCCCATTCATGCAACATCATCATGCAGGCCCAGGCTGCGAAGTTTTAACAGGAAACTTCAACAAATCTCAGCAAACATCTCCCCCAGTGGCCATTCCACCACACATCCAGCACCATGGAGAGAAAGATAGATGGGCTTTCTTCATGAGCCTAGCTGGGAATAATGGTTGCTGGGCTCCTCCCACCCAGAAGAGACAACATCCATGGCAAATCCCTATGACAAATTTCAGAATGGAATAACCAGTGAAGCAAGCCCTCTCCATGAACCTGTCTGGAAACAACCCTCATTGGACTCTCCCTCTGTAGAAAAGATTCCATCAATAATTGTTCCTCCTCATGGCTATCATCTGGGGATTGACAAAGAGCCAGGTCTTCTCCATGAGCCCATCTTGGACCAACCGCCAGTGAATTCCATTGAGATAGAACCAACTCCACCTGTGGTCATTCCTCCACGCAAGTGTAGGAAATGGATGAATCAATGTCTAGGTCCCCTCCATGAGCCCGTCTGGGAACAGCCACCTTTGGGCACCTCTCTCTTCTTGCAGACCCCTGCAGTACCTATTGAATTTGGCAGTTCTCATAAAGAGAAAGACGGACCGTTGTATCTTCACGATCCTAGCGTGAAGCAACAGCCATCAGCTGCCTCCTTTCCAGGGAAAAACCCCACAGAAGTAGCTGATCCGAGAACCTCCAAGAAGAGTGTAGTGAGATCGTTAGGCCCACTTCATGAACCTGTTTGGAATCAGCCACCGTTGGAGACCTTTCTATTCCAGACGCCACCAGAACCCATTGAATCTGACAACTTTCAGAAGATAAGGCCAAGTCATCTGAGTCATATTTATGGGCCTACTTTGACCCAACAGTCATTGGGCTCCTCCACCTTCCCAGATCAAACTCCACCAGTGGCTGTTGCATCTGGCAATCATGAAAAAGGGAAGAGGCAGCATCTTACCCCTCTCCACGAGCCCGTATGGTGCCGAATGCCATTTGTTTCCTACCTCCTGCAACGAGTTCCATCACCACTGAACTTTCCAAATCCCCTCTACCAGAAGAGGGCAGAAAGGCAACCAGATCCCATTGATGCATCAAGTTCTTCTCAACACGAACAGTCACCATCAGTGACTATTGCACCTCACAGCTGCCAGAAAGGGATGAAGAGACATTTAGGGCCTCTGCATGAGCCTCTCTGGGATCAACCACCATTGGGCTCTTCCCTCTTCCTGCAGACTCCACCTGAGCCAATTCAACTAGATAATGGTCACAAGAAGGGGCAGGGCCAGCTAGATCCAGTGTCTGTGCATGATACCTCCCAACCTCAACACACTACTTCGGTGACCATTCCACGTTGTAGAAGTCATCTTGGCAATCTCCATGAGCCTATATGGGGCCGACTGCCAATGGGCTCCCCCTGCCTACAACGGGCATCATCTGTAGGCATTATACCTGGTAAAGGTCAAGAAGTAGGGGGAAGACCCTTAGGTCCCCTCCATGAGACTCTCTGGGAATAATTGGAATCCTCTTTCCTTAAAATGGTGTCCATCGGTAGTCATCTCTGTCAAAAAGAGAATCTAGATACAATAAGGCCTTTCTCAAAAGCCTGATTGTAATCACTTGCCATGAGTTCTCTTACTCCTTCCAATACTACCAGTAGCCATTACATCTGGGCCTGTTTTGGTAAAAAGAAATAAAAATGAAGGTACCCAAGCAGTGACTTGGCTTGTTTTCTTATTTTTCCTCCACCACTCATATTTTTCGTTCCACTTTTATGAAATTGGTAACTTATTTCATCCCCGAGGTTTCTATCATATTTTAACACTTAAAATCACCA
The DNA here is from genome assembly GCA_012654045.1 of Ptyas mucosa. NCBI lineage: Eukaryota > Metazoa > Chordata > Lepidosauria > Squamata > Colubridae > Ptyas > Ptyas mucosa. The sequence continues at coordinate 561,280 of WNWU01000079.1, forward strand.
TAAGAACTCTACTGTGTAGTTGTTGTGACCTAGGCTTCCTGAGTCATTAAAACCCACGAATAGTCCCAAAAATCTCTTTTATTGCAACAGCTGTGAATTACGTGCATTCACAGCTGAGTCCCAATTAGTTGGGAGAAGTCATTCGGGATAATCACCAATCTTTATCTCCCTTGAAACTATGCCAAAGACTTACTTGGCAAAGCCCCACGGATTCCAGAACCAAACAGAGATGCCGACTGGGAACCGAATTAACAATGTTGCTTTCCTGCAAAGTGCCCATGTGCCTTTGCACCTCTTTTAAGCCTTATGGGAGAGGCCAATCATCTCCATGCCTTACTCCCAAGTCATCCCTTTTGTTTTAACTGTTCATGCCTTCTGGAAGCTCTGCGCATGCATGTACTAGGAACAGGCTGCTCCTGTTCCTCTGTCTCTCTGCTGTCCAACTCTGGAGACTCTGGAGTCGGCGCATCACTCCCAGATGGCCCTGGCCCCATCTCTGCCTCCAACGCAGAGCCTTCCCCAGACTCCAGGACTGGCCCATGTTCCATCCCAGCCACCTTACTGTCCGATTCCGCCACCAGCTCCGCAGGCTGCTGGTGGACCACAACAGTAGTGCTTGAAGCAGATTTCTCTGTGTAGTAAGTAGACTGTCACAGAAACTGGCATGATCACAACGATGAACACGTAGCATTGCCACTACTTTTCCAAGATCATACAGCCTTGAAAAGTATTAAGGATTCTCGCTCTCCCATTAGATAGCTTGCAAATTTAAGAAACTCAGTAAATTGCACTCATGTCAGAAGTTATCAAGGCACTTCTGGGTTGAAAGGATTAGCTGGGGACATCACTGTTGCCTGGGAGATGCCAATTTGGGGGCTCCTTTCATGTCCCCGGTAGGAGCTGGAGTGACGGACGAGAGACCCCGTTCCATGGCAGCACTTGGATCTCAAATGCGGGCTTGCTAATCTCCAACCGCAACATAGTAAATTGGGTCTTTTTGGGGGGAAGTCAAATACCCACTGGCTATTAAAAGTTTCCCCCACAGCAATCTCTGTAGCTTAGTGGTGAAATATATTCTTTGTAGCAGATGACACCAGCTTTAGCAGGAGAACACACTTCTGAAAACATGGAGAGTAGAGGCTCGCAAATGTGAGCATGTGTGTATGCACACCAGTGTTGGGTTTCAAAATTTTTTACTACCGGTTCTGTGGGTGTGGCTTGGTGGGCGTGGCATGGCTTGGTGGGCGTGGCAGGGGAAGGATACTGTAAAATCTCCATTCCCACCCCACTCCAGGGGAAGGATACTGCAAAATCCCCATTTCCTCCTGATCATCTGGGACTTGGGAGGCAGAGAATAGATGGGGGCGGGGCCAGTCAGAATTTTGGCTACCGGTTCTCCGAACTACTCAAAATTTCCGCTACCGGTTCTGCAGAACTGGTCAGAACCTGCTGAAACCCACCTCTGATGTACACAGAGTTCCACACATGGGCTTTACTCGTGCGTGTGGCTTGCACCCATGCACGCAGCTTCAAAATATGCCTAAATAGGACGGCATAGAGCTGGGGTGGGTGGGCGGCCCGCAATTTCTGCTACCAGTTCGGACTAACCGGTCTGAACCAGCTGAATACCACCTCTGATGGAGATGGCTTACCATTCAATGTAGAACAATGTAGAACAATGTAGAACAATGTAGAACAATGTAGAATAAGAGTTTGCCTTGTTAGAGTACAGCTTCCTACGTGCTGGGTGGCAGCTCATTTGCAGAGCAAGTGCGTCAGTTGTTGAATATTCAGCAATTTCACAAATGTTCAGTAATATTCTTCTTACCTGAAATACAAGCAATAGTGACTAATTACTAGTGATTCTATATCAGAACACACCAGTGTTCTATATCAGATATGTTTCAGATGTCCTCCAACCTCCAGGTGTTGAGCAGAATTCCGTACAATAATGCCTATGCACGAACTTTTCTTCCACCTTCCATTTAAGCATAGATGGTTGGTATACAGGAAAAGAACTTATGCAAAGAATCTCATAGTTGTATTTGATTACTAGCTGAATATGTGCCAGTTGTGAGGCATAGCTGCAAAAATAATAATATTGCAATTTTGGATGGTTTCAATAAAACTATAGTTTCACAGTTGTGAGAATTAATAGTTTCCCTGTATTTTGCTTTGGTCAGACTCTAGCTTAAATATGGTCTCTATTTCTGGACACTCATTTTTGAGAGAGATTTGGGGAGAAACTGGAGAAGGTGCAAAAGAAGAGTAATGAAGATACAGTAGTAAGGGAGATGGAAAATAAATTTAACAAGGAAAGGCTGAAGGAACCAAGGTCCTTTAGTCTTAAGAGAAGATGACTGGAGGTGGGGTATGAGACAGAGGTGGGTTTCAGCAGGTTCTGACCAGTCTTGGAGAACCGGTAGTGGAAATTTTGAGTAGTTCAGAAAACTGGTAAATACCCCCTCTGACTGGCCCCGCCCCCATCTATTCTCTGCCTCCTGAGTCCAGCTGATCGGGAGGAAATGGGGATTTTGCAGTATTCTTCCTCTGGAGTGGGGAGGGAATGGAGATTTTACAGTATCTTTCCCCTGGAGTGGGGAGGGAATGGAGATTTTACAGTATCCTTCTTCTGGAGTGGGGAGGAAATAGGGATTTTGCAGTAACTTTTCCCTGGAGTGGGGAGGGAATGGAGATTTTACAGTATCTTTCCTCTGGAGTGGAAATTCTCCCCCTGCCACGCCCACCAAGCCATGCCACACCCATCAAGCCACACCCACAGAACCGGTAGTAACATTTTTTGAATCCCACCACTAGTGTGAGAGGGATAAAATAACACTCTGCAAATATTGTAGCTAAATAGAAGTCACACAGGAGAACCTGAAGAATGTAGAATGCGGGACACAGGATCCTTATTTCAAGCAACCGGAAGGTAAGTCTGGTTGACTGTTAGAGGGGGAAAAAATCTAACTACAGTAAAAAGAACTATTGGACGGTGAATACAGGGGATGAACTTTCCATATTGATTAAAGTTTCCCTCTGTGGTGTTCCAGCAGGTATTGGAATCTTATCTGGCCGGATATGCTTTAAACTGAAATTCTTGCTTGGATGAAAATTTGAATTGTAATGAATTTTAATGGAAACTTTTAATGGAATTGTAATGAATTGTAATGGAAAATTGAATTTTCCAACTCCATGATTTCATAAGAGCATGAAGAATATACTATGCATATACTCTTTCGATCAAATGCACTCTTCAGTGAGCCAATCAAAATACGCCATTTCACAAGTAATATTGTTTCTTGAATGAATCACCTCCGATTGTTAACTATTGGTAAACCTATCCAGGGACCCCTTTTCTAATACTAATTACCACAGCTCCCCACACAGGAAAGTCAAGGGAAAACAGGGACCAATCCATCAGTAACCAATTATTATCACTGTAATTGCTATGGTTCTTGCTCATCAGTGATGGAGGATGATGCTGGTGCTGACTCCTTCAGCACCCATGACAACGCATATATCCATGCAACAATGACCAGAGTCAGCAAAAAAAATAAAATTGAAATGTCCAACTCTATCTCATTATCAGCCACACTCATACAACATCAACATGGTAGCGAGTGATACAAATCCTGGATAGGAAGCCACGCTAAATCTCAGCAGATTCTCCAGCAGGTGTTCTATTCTAAAACCCACTCTTGAAAGAATTAAGAGGCAGATCAGGTCAGCTCATAAGCTTGATGGAGATTGTCAGTGAGTATTACCTACCCACAAGAGATACTACCAACTGTCACACTCTCTCTGGAAACTAGCAGCAGGAAATGAGCAGAAAAACAGTTTTTTTTCCTGTGCCGGCCTGGGAACAAGCTTCACTCAGCTCTTCGTCCTTGGAATGTGATTCGCCAGAGGTTCTTTCAACTCATGGCAATCCAACCCAAAGTGACAAGGAGCCGGGTGCTCTTCACGAGGCTGTTTTGGAGCAACAGCCTCCTAGACTCCCTTTGAACCCTTCCAAACGAGATTGGATCCCCCCAGTGATTGAGGCACAATGCAAATGTCAGAGGTGGATGGACAACATGAAAAATCCTAAGCCTGAGAGCACCTGGGATCAGCCAACAGTGCATCCCTCTTCTCCAGAACTATTTATCCCATTGCGCAGTGGTCATCTGGAGAAGAAGAAACAACCAGATAAGTTCTGCAAGGTTGGCTTGGCACCACCATTGTCTCCTCCTCCTCCACCACCTCCGCCACCTCCACCACCAGTGGTCTCAGGTCAAACTTTGTCAGGGGTTACTTCGTTTGGAAGCTCAAAAAACAGAAAACGGGATTATCAAGGTCCTCTCCATGAACCTATCTGGAATATACCGTTAGAATCTTCGTCTTCAAAACCATTTCTACCTGTAGTTATGTCGCTACCAAGTTGTCAGAAAGGACAGAAGAAAGAACCAGCATCTATTAATAATTTGAACCAAAAGCCTTTTGGCCTTGTTCTCCTGAATCAACCGTCACCAGGAGTCACTGTACCTGAAAGCCACAAGAAGAGACATCACCTAGGACCTCTTCATGAGCCCATTTGGGAGCAACCACCTTTAGACTCTTCCTTACTAGTACAGAATCCAGTGGTGGCTGTTCCAGCTGTCAACTTTCAAAGGGAGTGGGAGAAAGACTCTCACAACGAGGAGCAATTGCCTTCTACTCAACCGGTCACAGCCAGCAACTCTCAAAAAGGGAGAAGACTGAGGAATCATCCTTGGTCTCCATTCACCTTCTGTAAACTCCAGTAGTGATGATTCTGCCAAATGCTGGAGCACAACAGACCGACAGGTCAATCTGCCAAGTTTCTCCTGGTCAAGCTAGGAAAAGTGGAGAAACATCAACTCCGTCTTCTGGCTATGGTCTCAGAGTGGCCGAATCCCTCTCTATGAATCTTCTAGGGAATCATGGTCATTGAATGTCTACTTGTTTAAAAGAATACTATCAATGACTATGCCATTGGGGAACTGCTGGAAATTTTGGGGGGAAAAGTCAGACTTTTCCCACGAGATACGTCTCCTTCAGAGAATTCCATCAATTGTTTTAATTGGCTTCAATTAAAAAAAAAGGGAACATAATTGAGGCTTGACTTTTTTTGTTCTCCTCTCACGTTTTTTTGTTTTTTTGTTTTTAAATTTGATTTATATGCCACCCTTCTCTGGAGACTCAGGGCGGCTTACAATGTGCAAAGCAATAGCCTTCATACTTTTGTATATTTATACAAAGTCAGCTTATTGCCCCCACAATCTGGGTCCTCATTTTACCGACCTTAGAAAGGATGGAAGGCTGAGTCAACCTTGAGCTTGGTGAGATTCGAACTTACAGTAATTGCAGACAGCTAACGTTAATAACAGTTAATAACACTGCTTTTAATCTGCTGAGCCACCAGGCCCGTTCATTATCCTTGCTTGTTTTCCCCAAATTAAGACCGGGTCTTATATTAATTTTTGCTCCAAAAGAAACATTATGGCTTATATTCTGGTTAGGTCTTATTGTGAGAAATACAGAACTAAACACCTCCGTCTGCTGACGATCTTAACTGGGCTTAATTTTGTGGTAGGGCTTATATTACGAGCATCCTGAAAAATCATGCTAGGCCTTATTTTCAAGTTGGGTCTTATTTTCGGGGAAACAGGGTATGTTTATTAGATTACAAGCAATCTGTGAAGAACAAACTTGACAATGCAAGCATACATTTCTTTTAAAAATGTCTACACTGCTAGTCATACTGCCCCAGAAAGAGGGTAGAGAAGAGTAACTAAAATGATACTGGAAGCTAAATCATACAATGACCAGTTAAGGGAACTAGGTATGTCTAGCCTAATGAACAGAAGGTTTAGGGGTGACATGAAAGTTGTCTTCCGATACTTGAGGGGCTCTCACAGAGAAATCTGGGGTCAGTTTATTCTCCAAAGCACCTGAGAGTAGGTCAAGAAGTAACGGATGGATGCTCGTCAAAGAGAGATCCAACCTGGAACTAAGGAGAAATTTTCTGATAGTGAGAACCATGAATCAATAGAACATCTTGCTACTTGCAAGTATGGGTACAACATCACTGGAGGTTTTTAAGAAAAGATTGGACAACCACTTGTCTGGGATTAAATAATGTCTCCTGTCATGGGCAGGGGGTTGGATTAGAAGACCTCCAAGGTCTCGAATTAATTTTTTTAATTAATTTTTTTTTATGGATTAGCCCTTGAGCCATATCAAAGTGCAGAATTCCAGAAATAAATTATTACTAAAAGGTCTTTTCCAACACTGTGATTCTATTCTATAAAAGCTGATCTCAATAGATTGGAAGAAACATATCCTTCTTAGTGTTATACAAAAAGTAACATAATTAAGATTAAAAAAAAACCTCTCAATGTGTTAAGAATATGACCAGGCCATTGGATATTAAGTATTATCATATATATCCCTTAGGCAAACTGTAACGTCAGGCATTATCTCCTTCCTGGCAAATCTCACAAGAGAAGTTGCCTGTAGAAATCTTGATGCCCAGTTCCTCCCACAAGATTATTTCTATAACTTAAAAAATTTTCAGAAGGCTCCAGGTTCAAACCTAGCATGTCCAAAGAGAGCTGAAAAAGATATGTCTCTCTGAAATCCTGGAAAATCAACGTGGACAGTTGCAAATCTGCTAATCCCTTAAGATTCCATTTGTCCTGTCGATCCAATGAGTCAAGTCAAGGAGACAATTTTATTTGCGGAATCAAATCAATTGACTCAAACCGATTTGAATCATCAAATGGAATGAATTGTGTTCAAATCAACCATTGGAATTGGGGGAAAAAAGTAAACCCAGCCTCTGACAGTGCCTGGTGAATCCTCCAATCAATTCAGAGTTGCTTGATTTTGCTAGACAAGTCAAATTCATTCAAATCCAATTCAGTCTGACAATTTGGTTCAAAAGTAGAGAGTTGATTAAATCGCCTTTGTATTTTGTGTCTGGATTGAATTGAACGTTCTTCCAGTCACATGAACAACTAAATGGATCAATTGTCCACTTCAAGAGAAGTCCACTTCCTAGGTTCTAACTAAATATAAACACAGCAAAAAAGCAAATGCTTTATATAAAAAATATAGTGTGGAAATTGTGTTTGAAATGGATGAACTATTAATTTAGATAATTAGATGCATCAGTATGTTCTCCAATGACTAATCTGATTTTATCAATTATCTGTCATTATTTCTTCTGGATAAACCTAAGTGTTCCAGGACTGATACAAAGGATAACCAATCCAGAGGAGGAATAAGATGGGATGCGCTTCTGGGTTCCTGCGGAAACAATCCAACTAGGGACTCCTTTCAAACCAACCCAACAGAGGTATTAGTGATCCTGTACTTCATCTGAATGCTTCCTTTAGCTCCAGACAGTTCGACGTCACCTCTGGGATTTCAAAACCAGTGGCAAAAACAAATGAAACGGAAAACCCAAAATATCTTTAAAATGTAATGTAGTAATCATGCCTATACAAATTGCAGCTCTCTTTTGGCGAAAATGGCCAACAAGCTTTACAAAGAACAAAGGTGCCCATGGCAACTAAAAACCAGAAGAGATTTGAAGAATTTGGCTCCACCCACCCATGACATCACAAAGTCACTACAACTCCCTCACAAAGAGGCAAAGGATGTTTCTTCCCCAGATGGAAAAAGGGTACCAATCCTTTCTCAGGTTGTCCATATCTTGCTTCTGATTTCAAATTCTAACTCACACACAGTTGCTATAGTAGTTCACAGTTTACTCAAGGTCAGAAAGATAACAGTTTAAGTATGCAAACCAAAACAGAGTCTCTGACAGATGCTGGCCTGAATGGTTAGCTTTTAAATGGGAAGATGCAGAAGAATGCTGCAAAATCAGTTCAAGGTACTGAGAGCCGGGTAAGGGGGTGTCAGAGTTTCAGCAGTAGAATCCACAAGAACATGATACAAGCACTGGAGATCAGACGGCTGTTTCCAACAGAGGAACATGGACCAGGGCTGCCTCTTAAATCAAACTGCAGCTAGTTTTGATTTCTTTAATCGAGAGATTTACTTTTCATATCTGATGCTGGTGGGCAGGGCATGCTGTCGACGTACTCACTTGCTTGGCAAGGAGTCTCATGCAACATCTCTGCTCTGTTCACCACCCTATTCACCAGGTGAGAAGGCTGGGAGGCCTTAGTCATCCTCATCTGATGGCACCAACTATCCAGGTAGTGCTTGGTTTTGATCAGCCCATGTGATTCTTGGCTTTGTGTCTCCTGAGGCTGACATTCCATGGGTTCTGCTGTAGCCTCTTCTTCGAAATCAGAGTCAGCTTCTTCAAAATTTGAAGTGCAATCCAACCTTTCATATACAAATATTGGGTACTTATGGTGAAATTGGTTCAAGTTCATTAATTATCCTAGGCATCCAAAGTCTATGAGCTACATGTGGGTTTCTTTAAAGGGACACCTATGTATATGTTAAGGGACACGGTGGCTCAGTGGTTAAGATGCTGAGCTTGTCGATCGAAAGGTCAGGAGTTCAGCAGTTCGACTCCCTAGTGCCATGTAATGGGGTGAGCTCCCGTTACTTGTCCCAGCTTCTGGCAACCTAGCAGTTGGAAAGCACGTAAAAAATGCAAGTAGAAAAATAGGGACCACCTTTGGTGGGAAGGTAACAGCATTCCGTGCACCTTTGGTGTTTAGTCATGCCGGCCACATGACCACGGAGACGTCTTCGCACAGCGCTGGCTCTTGGGCTTAGAAACAGAGATGAGCACCGCCTCCTAGAGTCGAGAACAACTAGCACGTATGTGCGAGGGGAACCTTTACCTTTTATGTATAAGTTGGCTATGTATAAAGTAATCTCCATACTGAAAGAACAGATATCAAGTGTGGAACTACCCAGAGATATTCTTTTTCAAATGAGGCAAGCAATACAGTGGTGCTTTTCCCCCTATGAATATCCTACAGTAAATAGGACTTGTAGATATCAGTGAAGTGACAGAAAGTACTGCTTTCCTCTGTGTGTGTACATGTGTGTACATGTGTGTTTTGTCCATTGCATTGCACAGTTGGTCAATATTCTCTCAGTGCTATGAAGAATGATGTTGGCAATCTTTGGACATGATTGGCTTTCACCCATATGACATCATCCATAGTTTCAGATGCTGTTACCAGAATTCCCAGGACAAATAGTTCCAGAGTCTCCTAAATGGTATGGTACTCAAGCCTTCCCATTGCAAGCTAGATGGACATGCTACATCATAACAAAAGACTGCCAAGTAGCCCTCCTTCTCCCATGATGACACATCTATCATGCAATAATGACCAAGGTGAAGAAAAACTGGGGTTGCCCAAATCCAACCCACATCATCTTCAATCATATAACATCACTATGTTGGCAATTGATGAAAATGTCATTTAAGAAGTCGCAATAACTCCAAAGACAGATCTCTTCAAGTGGGCTATTTTACTACCCAAGTCCTGGAAGGGCCACATCAGTTAAAAGAAGTTCTCTCACTTGTTGCTCTCCCTGGTAGGTGGGAAGGGGATGAGCAAAAAGTCAGGTCCACTTCATGAAGCTGACTGGGACATCCCATCATTGACTACGATTTCTACTCATGGCCTCCTGGAATTTGACAAAGAACCAGACCCTCTTTGTGAGGATGGTAGGGAGAAACAGCTTCGTGGAATCCCTTTGGAATCTTCCAAGCCAGAAGAGAGTACTCCATCACTGGCCATAGCACAGGACAGATGTCAAAAGTGGATGGACAAACTGATAAGTCCATTGCATGAGCCTGTCGATGAGCAACAAGTATCTTTGCCGTCATGTAGCTTTCAGAAGGAGACGGAGAAGCCAAGAGAAACTTTGTACCAGCCGTTGGGCCATGTTTCATCAGGACAATCATTCTCAAGAGACACCACGCTTGAAAGTTATAAAGAGAAACCTTCATGCCCTCTTTCTGAACCTGTTTGGAAACCACCAACACTGGATTCCGGACCTGCAGAGTCGAAGCCATCAGGGAATTTATCACCAGGTAGCTCTCAGAAGGTGAGAGAGAGAGGGTCCGATGCTGTCCAGGGCTTGGGGGCCCAATCACCTTTGGGCCCTGTCTTGTCAGGACAAATGTCATTTACACCTGTAAAATCTGTCAAAGAAAAGGAGAGTCCTCCAGTCCTTCTCCAAGAGACTGTTTGGAAGCAACCACCACTAGATTCTTCTCAAGCGCAGATCCCATCTTCGACGACTTTGGGCGTTACCTTTCAGAAGGAAGGGGAAAAAGATTCTTTCTGGGGGCAGCCATTGGATTCCTCCCAATCAAAGCAGACTTCTCCAGGGGCTGTTGAATCAAACAGTTTTCCCAAAGGGAAGGAGCGACACGTAACTTCTCTTCCCGAGACTCCCTTAAGGAAAATAACTATGGGTTCTCCCGTCTTCCTTGCAACTCCTTTAGCATCTATTCCACCTGTCCATGGTCAGAAGAAGTTTCAGAGGCAGGAAAACTCTCTCACTGGGCAGGGCTCCTCCTTTCCAAAGCAAAATTCTTCTATAGCTATTAAAGAGGATGGCTCTCAGAAAGAAATGAAGACAGGCCCTCTTCAGGCACCGGTCTGGTACAGACTGAATAGGCATCCAGGAGCTCTCCATGAGTCTGCCTGGGATTAAAATCATTAGGTCCTTCTTTTTCTAGAATGGACTCTCTGAGACTCTGAACTGGGAGAAACAGGTATTTCCTATTAGCTGGCTAGAAGAATGTGTGATGACGTCTCTTCCCTTCTAGAACAAGTTCTATCAGTTCCACCAGGTCTCATTAAAAATCAGCATTCCCAAGTCCCGAATGTGTCCGTTTCTTCAAATGCTTGTTTCTGTTCCTTTTAATACCCTGTTTTCCCGAAAATAAGACCCAACCGTAAAATAAGTCCTAGCATGATTTTTCAGAATGCTTGTAATATAAGCCCAAGCCCCCCCCCCAAAATATGCCCGTTAAGATTGTCAGCCAGATGGATGCACTTAGTACCATACTTCCCCCCAAAATAAGACCTAACCAGAATTTAAGACCTAATGCATCTTTTGGAGCAAAAATTAATTTAAGACCCAGTCTTATTTTTGGGGAAACACGGTATTACCTACATTGGCTTGCAAACTATTCTGATGGAAGTCATTGCATTAACTATGTAAGTCGGGGGGGTCAAACACAAGGCCCGCGGGCCGGATCTGTCCCATGATGTGGTCGGATCTGGCCTGTGGGGCCGTCCTGGAAAATGTAAGGGGCCTCAGCCCAGTCTACCCATGTGACTTCGGCCCAGTCTACCCAATGCAAAGGTGAAACATCGGGCCAGTGTGGCTTCAGCCCGGTCTACCCAGTGTGAAGAGGAAACATGCCAGCAGTTTGGGGAGTGGTGTCAAGCTGGCTACGCCCACCCAGTCGGCCACACCCACCTGCCCCCCCCCCGAGGTCAACCACAACCCTGATGCGGCCCTCAATGAAATTGAGTTTGACACCCCTGATGTAAATGCTTCAAAGGTAAAGTTAATAGAAAGGATACAAAACGCAATGGTGCAACATTACTTCTGGCTAAATGCATTATAGAGCCAAGGTGGCACAGTGGTTAGAGTGCAGTACTACAGGCTACTTCAGCGGACTGCCAGCTGCAGTTCAGCAGATCGAATCTCACCGGCTCAAGGTCAGCCTTCCATCCTTCCGAGGTGGGTAAAATGAGGACTCAGATTGTTGGGGGCAATATGCTAACTCTGTAAACCGCTTAGAGAGGGCTGTAAAGTACTGTGAAGCGGTATATAAGTCTAAGCGCTATTGCTATTGCTATTTTTGTGGTTCACGTGTTTAATGTGCACCTATGAGCACTATCCATGAAGTACCTGCGTACCTCTTCCCTCCTTTCGAGGTACCGCTTTGCAGAAAGAGGTCAATATGCTACCAGTTCTACAAGAAACAGTGCATCTTACCATGGATCGGAAACAAATGTCAACTATATGAAATAGGTTCAGAACCGCCACACCAGATATAGTTATCATGGCTCCCAAAGGAAGGAAGTCAAGGAAAATGGCGATCACCCAGGATCTATTAGCTTCTTAGTTTAAACACTAGATGTGGTGTAATTTCTGCTCATTGGTCATCTTGCACCATAACAAAGGCCTTCATCCCAAGGATGACACACCTTCCCATGCAACAATAAAACCAGTACCAACAACAACAACAACAAAAACCCAGAGATGTCCAAACTGCACTAATCATACTGCTCACACGATGTAACCACTTGAAGGTGAGACTCACTCTCTCTCTCTCTCTCTCTCTCTCTCTCTCTCTCTCTCTCTCTCACACACACACACACACAATGATTGTTAGAAGATTATTCCACAGCTGAGATGATTCCATAGCTGAGTTGCCAGAATGGAGAAAAAAAGAGAGATGAAGGCTGCTGCTATACATTATTAGGAGGATTCACCCACCTTCATTAGACACCACCTGCACTCATTCTTTTTGGAAGCTGTCAGGCAGGGGATGAACAGAAATCTGGGAGCTCTTCATGAACCTGTCTGGGAGAAACCATCGTTGGATTCTAACTCCGTAGAACATGTTCCTTCAGTAATTGTTCCACCCCGTGGGAATCCAACCCGGATTGCTAAAGAGCCAGGCCCGCTCCATGAAGCTGTTTGGGATCAGCAACTTTCTGAAGTCTCTTTGGACTTTCCCAGTCCAGAATGGACTCCAGGAGTCATGGCACATCAGAGATGTCAAGACTGGATGAACAAACAGATAAGCCCTCTTCATGAGCCTCTCTGGAACCAGCCATCGGATGCTTTCTCTCCAGAACTGGTGTCACCCATTGTTATTCCTCCTTGCATCTGTCAAAAGGAGCAAAAGTCAGTAACTTCTGGCTTGGGCCAAAAGCCACCAGATTCCTCAGGAAAAGAAGAAAACTCAAAGAAGAAGAAGAAAGGAAATTATCCAGGTCCTCTTCACGAACAAATCTGGGATCAACCACTCTTGAACACCTCCCTTCCAGATGCTTTCCCCCCGGTGCTTACATCAACCTCTGGCTATCCGAAAGAAGAGGAGATAGCACCCAAATCATTGTATGATATGAACTCAACGACCTCTGGATCTGTCCCTCCAGAACAAAGCTCATCCAATATAAATCAATCTGGAAGTTCTAAGAAGGAGAAGGGGAGGTACCCAGGCCCTCTTCACGAGGCCACTTGGGAGCAGCCTGTCCTGGAACCATCACTAGGTTCTTCCTTTCTAATAAAGTTTCCATCTGTTGCCATTCCAACTTCCACGCAAGAAAAGACGAACAAGACACATTCTCATCCTGAGCAGTCTTCACATTCCTCCCAGTCAAAGCAGATTCCATTACCACCCAAGGAACCCAACAACAGTCAAGTGTACGGAGGGAGATACTTAGGTCCACTTCATAAGACTAACTGGGAGGAGCTACCAGTCACTTCTACCCCACTCTTAAAGACTCCGTTAGTGTCCATTCCACCCGGCAGTTGCCAGACCAAGACAGACAGACAGGAAACCCATCCCAACGCATCAGGTTCCTCCCCCAAAAAACAGAGTCTACCAATAGCCGTTAAGCCTGTTAGTTCTTCCAAAGAGAAGGAGAAGCAGCTAGGACCACTTCAAGCCCCAGTCTGGTACAGATTGAACCGACATCCAGTCCCACTCCATCAACCTGCTTGGGAATAAAGACCCACTGAGCCTTTTCTTCCAAGGATGAGCTCCATCAATAGTCAACCCACTGAAAAGCTGTAAGAAGAAAGGAGATGCGATTAGGATCACGAGTGATGGGTTGCTTCCTCTTTGATTCTAGAATCGGATTCCACCAGTCATCGTTTCCACCATTCTGGCATTAAAAACAGTGAGAACTGGGTCTCAAAATGGCCAGTTTCTTCCTTTCCTCCACCATCCCCAATTCCTGGGACATGAGTTACATGATGGCAAAAGCTCTTCTGTGAATTAGAAGCAGATATTCCTTTAAAGCAGGGGTGTCAAACCAGAGGTAGCATTCAACCGGTTCTGACCAGTTCTGGAGAACCAGTAGCGGAAATTATGGTAGTTTGGAGAACAGGTAAATACCACTGGCCCCGCCCCATTTATTCTCTCCCTCCCAAGTCCCAGCTGATCGGGAGGAAATGGGGATTTTTCAGTAACCTTCCCCTGAAGTGGGGTGGGAATGGAGATTTTATACTATTCTTCCCCTGCCACACCCACCAGGCCACGCCCACCAAGCCATGCCCACACAACTGGTAGTAGAAAATTTTGAATCCTACCAGTGATGTCAAGCTGGCCACGCCCCCCTGGCCACACACACACACACACACACCACGCCCCCCTCCCCCTCCCCCCCGAGCTCAAACACAACCCTGATGCTGCCCTCAATGAAATCGAGTTTGACAGCCCTGGCCTAAGTATTGGAATCTGTAAATCTCCATGAAGATCATCTTCTGTACTCTTTTATACCATTGGCCCTCACAACCTTTTGGAAGCCAGGGACGGATTCATGGAGAGCTGTTTTTCCAATAACAGTTAAAAGTATAAACATGGATAAAAGTTGTAAAATGTGTAAAAGAGTATAAACATATATAGGTCTCCTACTTGAGCGGGGTGGGGGTGGGGGTGGACTAGACGACCTCCAAGGTCCCTTCCAACTTACTGTTACTGATCAGAAAGGTCAGCAGTTCGGCGGTTCGAATCCCTAGTATATTTTATTTATTTTATTTTATTTATTTGCCAAGCATATATAACAGATAAAAGTATAAACATGGATAAAATTTATAAAATGTATAAAAGAGTATAAGCCTATATAGGCCTCCTGCTTGAGCAGGGGGGTTGGACTAGATGATCTCCAAGGTCCCTTCCATCTCTGTTACCGTTACTGATCAGGAAGGTCAACAATTCGGCGGTTCGAATCCCTAGTATATTTTATTTTATTTTGCCAAGCATATATAAGATAACAGATAAAAGTATAAGCACGGATAAAAGTTATACAATGTATAAAAGAGTATAAGCGTATGTATTGTCAGCCGCCCTGAGTCTTCGGAGAAAGGCGGCATATAAATTGAAATCATTAAATTAAATATATAGGTCTCCTGCTTGAGCAGGGAGGTTGGACTAGATGATCTCCAGGATCCCTTCCAATTTTGTTACTGTTAAACTCCAGAACGGGAAAAGGAGGGCTTGAGCCGAATCTCCTTTTTTTGGGGGGGTGTGTGTGTCTGGTGGTGAGCATTACAACTCGCCACCGCAAACGGCAGAGGGCGAGTTCTGCGGGGCCGGGCGTCACGCTCGGGGAGCTGGGTGGGGAGCCCCGAACCGACGCTAGAGGGCGCCGCAGCCTCTCCGTCTCTCCCCCCCACCCCCCCCTTCTCCCCGCTGCCTCCTCCCAGCCACTGAGCGAATGGAAAGGGCTCAGGAGCGCACGTTTCCTGAGCGGGGGAAGGAGCGGGGCGCGCTCTGATTGTTACGGTCCCGGCGAGCCGCGGGCGACTCTGGGCTGGAGCCGGAGGGAGGAGGAGGAGGAGGAGGAGGAGGCGGCGTCCCCAGCCGCCATCCTTTGCACAGCTCGGGCCGGCCTCCGCCCTTCCGAATTGGGTTGCCATCTCTCCCGTGGCCGCTTCGCCGGTGCCTCTTGCAGCCCCTCCGGCTCTCCTCCTCCTCTTCCTCCTCCTTCCAGCCGCTGCGTTGCTCCGGGTTTCTGGTTGCATCGGAAACAAAGGAATTAAAAAAAAAAAAAGAAAAAAGAAAGAAAAAAGGCACTTGCCTCCCCCCCTTTCCCGCTCCTCCCCGTCCTTCCCCTCCCCCTTTTCCGTCCCTCGGGGCTCCCGGACGCCTCTCGTAGCCGCGGCGGGCGGGCAGCCGGATCGGCGGTGCCTTCCTCGTCCAGCCGGGAATCCTCTCCCCACCCCCCCAAAAATGCCTCGGCTGCAGCCGTCGAGGCCCCGCAGCCAGGCAGGGCTGCCTCTGCCGCCGCCGCCGCTCCTGCTCCTCCTGCTTCTGGCCGGCCAAGTCGCCCGGGTAAGTGACACCTGGGATCTGCCGCGCGCCTTCCAGGCATCCCGAGCTGGGCGAGCTTTTTTATTTGGGGAGGGGGTCTCTCTCTTAAACCCGTCCTTTTTCTGCCAGGATTCTCCCTCGCCTGCATCGCGTCTTCCGTGGGTGGTCGGGCAAAAAGGAGAGGAGGGGGTGCTCTTTTCCCCCCCCTCCTGCCTTTAAAAAAAGGGGGGGAGGGATGCTGAAGCGGGGAGGGGGCTCGCTCTTAATATGCGAGGCTCCCGGCTTCCCTGAGCGAACGGGGTGGGTGGGTAGGTAGGTGGGTGAGGGGCGTTTTTCCAAAGAAGCCAATGCGGGGGTCGCGAGAGGGGTTCCCAAGGCGGTAAAGCAGTCCTGCTGAATTGGGGGTGGGGGGCGCGGTGGGGGGTGGTAGTGGGGGCAGGACCCCTCTTAGGCATTTGGCTGCCGAGAGAGAGAGGGAGGGAGGGAGAGGGGGTGGTGGTCCTGGAGACGGCTACCCCGGAGTCGGGTCTCTTAACGGCTCCTCTGCTTAAAGAGCATCCCTCTCTCCTTTGGGCCAGGAAGGCGTGTGCGGGATGGGGATGGAGTGGGGGGGGGCAGATGGGGAGAAAGAGGGGAGTTTGAATGAGTAGCAGCTGCCGTGGGGTGGGGGGTGGGGGGTGGGGAGAGACCAGTGGGCGCGCGTGGTTTGGAAGGATTAGCCAGCGCTTTACACGCCTTCCCTTTTTTTTGTGGGGGGGAGGAGTGTTCCATCACTCTCCTGCACCCGAGAAGAGGATGGGGTCGGCTTTGCTGGAGGGTATATGGAACCGCTCCGAAGCAAGTCAAAGGGAGTGCCCGTCTCTCCCCCACCCCGGAGTGAATGGGTCTAGTTAGTAGTAGATGCTTTGGACCGGATTGATTCGGAAAGAAAGCCGGGAGTGGGGAGGGGTCCCGAATCGTTGTTAACATTCCCGGGTCAGCAGTGCTGAAGATTGCAGCTTTGTTGGGAGAATTAAAGACAACCGCTCCCTCCCCTTTCCTTTCCTTTCCAGGCAGATGTCCTGGTTTGTAAGCTCTAGTTGCAAAAAAAAAAAAAAAAAAGTCTTTATAGAAAGGCGAGGAGAAGGTATTATCTCCCCCCCAACCCCAATTCCATCGCACAGCTTGAGTCGTTTGAACGGGGAGGGGGGGTGGTTTAGCCACGCCAAAAGGTCACCTGCAAATCTTCCAGCTCTCGGCTCTTTTTCCTCTGACCTGCTACAAA